>KE152217.1:37956-55633 GCA_000411095.1 Aethionema arabicum | reverse complement strand
TTTTGCTAAAAAGCTCATTAAAGTGCCATTTTTGCAAATCCAAATTGTCAAAAATGGCATCTCAAAGTGCTATATTTTCATTTTTAGCACCCTTCCTTCCCTTCCAAATGAATGGACCATAATACCCTTGTTTACATACAGTTTACATACGGTTACATACATTTTACATACGGTTTACATACGGTTTACATACAGTTTACATACGGTTTACATACGGTTTACATACGGTTTACATACAGTTTACATACGGTTTACATACAGTTTACATACCGTTTACATACAGTTTACATATGGTTAATAATTTTAATAATTAAATGACATGAAAGGGTATTGTTGTCCATCTAGGAATCCAAAATGTCATTTTTGTAAAAAATGTCATTTCAGTGCCATTTTTGCTAAAAAGCTCATTAAAGTGTCATTTTTACAAATCCCTCTTTTTTATACCTCAATCAATAAAAAAAACAAAATATATTTATATTTTTTTGTCTTTTAATCCACAAATCGGTTTCATTAGTTGACATACAAATTAAACGCAGTGATGGCTGCTCGAACTCAAATACCCTTAAAAATAAAGATAATAAATTATAAGAAGAAACTATTTGGTTAACTTGTTCCGACAAAACAAAATATATTAAGCAACGAAAAATCTATTTTAGACAAATAAAAGATGTAGTTACATTGAAAATAGTTAGATTTTAGGTTTACATATGTTTTCGTACCATAACAATATAATATATATATAAATCAGATATTCGCCACGTAAATTAATAAAATAATCGTAATATTAAATGGATAACAAGAACAATGCTAGAAGCTAAGTTAGAATCTGCAAAAAATCATAATGTGTAAAATTCTTATATATATATATATATAAATAATAGATATATAGAATTGAGAATGATGATTAGAGATACATAAAAATGTAAGAAAAATCAAAGGTTTTGTGTTGTATACAATATAAGTAAGGGTGTGGTGGCACGTGAGATAGGTCAGAGAACCCTAAGGTCTTGTTCTTTTCTCTTCTCTTTATTATTATATATGGACCACCCCTTTTTTTATTATTATTATTTTTTTTTTCACTTTTCATTACCCTTTTTACTACCCTTAAAATACCTCTAAAAGTTTTTACATTTTTTTTTTGGAAATTAAAAAATTATTTGACTCCAATTCACAACCACACAATGATTATAAGATTCTTCCATCTATTTCGTAATTTTTTGAATCCAAAATTTTGTATTTTATATCTTATCATATTGTCAAAATTATAGTTCTTATTACAAATTATTGGTTCCTATATTTTAATATAGACTGTTGAGTAGATTACTGAATTAAGACTGACACAAAATTGTATATTTAATTCTGTTACTCATATATTAGTATAAGTTTTATTATACTTATTTTTGCGATGAACTATAATTGTTTTAATTTTATAACATATATATAATTTTCTACAGAAATCGTAGTAATTTAACTATACTCCATAGCTTGTGTGGACTAATCCGTGAAAATGTTTAAATAAATATTTTATCATAGAATAAATTAAATTATGTAAACCAATCTATTATAGTAATTCGTCGGAATAAAATTGACCTAGCTAGTGATTTTTATTTGTAATTCATTTTCTAAGTAGCTAAGGACACTCAATTCAAGCTCGACAAGATTTAATTTATGTACTTAATTTGTATTAGCTAATGAGATTGGTTTATAGTAAAGAAAATCTACTATAATAATTCAAGTTATTAGATAAAAATAATAAAATATTTCAAAACGTTTCAATCATCAAGCCGTTATGACTTTGGTAAAAAAATTCCAATAATAAAAAAATCGGTTAAATAAAAAAATAACAAAATTGGACCAAACCGGTTTAGTAAATGGGATGTTGGACCGTGGGGACCGAACCAAAGCATATGACATATAGAGCCAAAAGGAGTCAGCTGGAAGAAAGCAAAGGTTCAGATTCATAAGATCTAAATTATATATAAAAAAATATATTATAAGATTTTTATTTGAATAAATATTGGGAATAGTGAATAATTATTAATTGCACTTGTATGCTTATAATTAAAAAAAGGGCCGTCTCCATTTCAACAGTCAGATTTGTTTGTACATATGAAGTTATCAGAAGAATATAATACCAAGGTAAAAAACACAACCCGTGATTTATATATTATTATTCACATTTCATTTCTTATAAATTATTTTTTTGACTATTTGCACTTTCTGTTTCTCATATCTTTTTCCAATATTTTAGTTTAATTTTTTTTCACAAAAATTAGCATTTTGATATTTTTACAGCTAAACTTCATATCCGCAACGGTTATGACGTGAATTTCACATTAATTAATTAAACAATCTGTTTTTTTTTTTTCACAAATCTATTTGACAGTGAAATATTTGTAGAGCATAGTAAAGTGGAATCGGATTTCAATGTAAAAATCAGAAAATTCGAGATTTATCACTAATCCACCACGTAACTAGATTTTTATTTTCCTATTCATAACCTAACAAAAAAATCAGCAAATACGTTAAATTTGTTTGTTTACCGGTTGTTAACACTAGCAATGAGCGACAATGACGAACGAAACAGTGACAAACAATATTGTTTGTTTTGTTGTTGTCAGCTGGTTTCATAATCGTTTGCATATCGTTCGTTCGGTATCATATATAGCGATCAACAATTTTATCGTTAAGTTCTATCACCAAAACTTATAACCGATTGAGTAACATGTAACAAAACATATTTAACACAAAACTTAAAAAAAAAATTGTGAAATCACCGACAACAAAACGAACATAAATTTTTGCTTCCAATGTCCCTATATGATTACATGTCAAAAAAGATTAGACCTTTATTTAATTTTATTCCCTTAAAGATTCATCTGAATAAGTTTGAAACCCATAAAAACGTGTCTCTTACTGCAATATTTACTCATTGCATTCAACAATGAAAGATGCAAACACGTGTTAATGTCTCAAAAGCATCTCTAACATGCATTGTATAATATATCTTTTGTATCTATGCAAAGACTAAAGAGAGATGGAAGAAATTAGAGGCAAGTGAGTACATGTATACGTACCACTTATTCACAAAAGCCGAGGGACAAAGAGAGACAAGAACAACAAAGAGGACGAAGAAGAGCCATCAGAACTGTAATTTTGTCAGACTTAATTAGTTTATTTTCTCAGACATCACTTCTTATCTTTTCTTACTGTTTTCTGTTTAAACTCATATAGTAAATAGTTGTGTAGAGATGGTGCAAACTTCAAAGATTTTAAAACTTTTTGAGTGTGTTCAGAGCTCAGAAGCAGTTAAGCACATGACTAACATGGTTTCTTTAGGGACCAGTGTTTCCAAAAATGGCGTCTTTGTTCATTTTCTGAAGTTAACTAGCCAGGATCATAATTAAATGATTTTAATTATTACCAAACCTTTTCAACTAAAAGAGCTGTAATAATAAGTGAGAGAGCTAAGGTTTGAGGTGAATGAAAAAAAAACTTTAAGGTTTGGCGATTCACCGATCAAAACTCCATTTAGAAAAAATGTAAAAAATCCTAAAATTTTAAATTACGTTAAAAAACTATCATGTTATTGACATTTTGTAAATTAAACCTGACATTAAAACTGCTAACGGGGGATTAAAACAAAATCGTTTTGTACATATAAAACGATTGTGTTTTGTCATAAATCGAAAAAACCTAAACCCACTTACATCGTTAAGTATATAGCCAATAGATTCTGGAGAAATGCATGTTGTACTGTAAAATAATGTTTATGTATGATTCATATATCGTATTAGTGTATGCTTTTATTATTCATTTTAGTTTTTTTTTTATCAATTAACTTGCTTATGTAAAATTAGATATATTGGTCTATATTAGTTTTATGCATATTTTAAGTGAACAATTAGATAGTATTACAAAATAAAACATATTATGTGAATAATACATACAAAATCATATTGTGTACATACAACATATATACAAATATCAATACACATATAAAAGAAATCTATTTTTTGTCAACATTTATATTTAATTAGATAATTTTCCTACATTTTACATGAGATAAGTATCACAAAACAAACTAATAAATTTTAATTGTATTATTTAAACATACCGTTTTATTTAATTAGAAACGAACAATGATTTAATGGAGAAACTTTTTCAAAGTGTAAGGTTTTTTTTTTCCGCCAAAAAACAAAATCTAGAAATTTTTTCGCAAAATTAATTCCTTAGAGTTTGTTTCGCAAAAAAAAAAAAAGAGTTATTTACCGAAAAACTAAGATTCAAAAGGTTTTGATTTGCCAACTTGATAGTTTATGATATGTTTTGCAGTAAATAGATAGCTTAGGAATTTTTTTACGGCAATCTCATGTTTATTTTATGTTGTCGATAAAGAATAGGTTTTTTTCTTCTTCTGATTTTGTGTTAAATTATACTAAAAAGGTTATAAAAGAACATTAATAATCTAAAAACTATATAACCGGTAATGCCAAATCTTAACATTCGGTCATTCCCTGCCATTCCATTTGTTATCAATCACTAAAACACTAAACTAAAATATACAACAACAAAATAAACTAATTTAATTTTTCAACAAAATAAAAAAAATTAAACTAATTTAATTGCAAAATTTTTTAAAAAAAAAACTGAAAAAAAAATTAAATTAAAATCTTTTAATTTTGTGATTCCGGTACGAGTGATTGACCGGAGAGCTCACCCAATCGTCGATAAGGAGCGTCTCTGTTTCTCGTAAGCTCACCAAACGACGAACAACTCTCTGTCTGATTACTATTATGCCCTCTTCTCACTTTGATCTTCACATGATCTGGTAATCTCAGTGTATACCGATCTTCTTCCTCTGGTTTATTCCTCACAATCGAATGCCCCGTCGTATGCGATCTCGAGAATTTATCAGGTAAGGTCTGCTCCCTTCTAGATCTAGATCTCAATTTTTCACTCGAAGATTGTTGTTCCTCCTTCCCGCTACTACTCTCTCCCGCTACAGATTCACTCGTTTCTCGATCTGGAATCACTTCAATCACCACATCTTCGTCAACATCGTTTAATCGATTCGAATCGTTTTCTAGAGGTTCCGGATCTAGATTCCGGCGACAAACAGGGCAAGTTTTATGAGATTGAAGCCATAGATCGATACAATCTTGGTGAAATACATGGTAACAAGTGGTTAATAAACGGAGGAGAACATCATCATCTTCGAATTCGAGTAAACAAATCGCACATTCGAGTCCGTATTTTTCTTCTCTGAGATCTTTAACAGAAGAGAATGGGAAAGAAGGGAATGATTGGATGATTTGTGGATCTAAACCGGGATTAACCGGTGGTTCATCTGTAGATTCCGGTTGAAATTGGATTTGATTTTCTGGTATAATACCGGTTATGTGACGATGCCAAGCTTCTGTAAGAATATGGAAGAAACATTTGCAGAAATAGAGAGTGAAGAATGTAACAAAGAAACAGACGAGGAGAATTACAGTGAGGATAATAGCGAGTGATGGTGAATCGTAAGGTTGTTGATGAAGTTGTGGAGGCTTTGGTTCGTCTGGTTGCGTCGTCGGCATTGGGGATTAAACCGGAGATTTGAAGTTATCTCCGCCGTGGGAAGTTGTTTAGAACAACAACAACAAGACAAATTCATAAATTTAATTTAATTATTTTTTTTTTGTTTTTGTTATATGAAATGTTTTAGTTGGAATTGTGTTTTTTTGTGTGTGTTTACTTAATTTAGAAATTAGCTATTTTATGTGTTTGTAGTTGTGTGATTGATTTTAAATTATATTTTGAACGAGTCTTTAGTGAAGTTGCTTGAACTAATACTAAGAATAGTGATAGTGAAATAAATAGTTATAACAAGTATAGCATATAATATATCGAGAACGTACCATTTTTGTGATCATTTAAATCATGCTAGAGATATGTTTGGTTTAGTATCTTATATCATTAAATAGAGCAAAATTTTTTGATGAAAAAAATACAATTTTTGTAAGCATAAATATAATTTTGAGAAAAAAAAAGTAATTCAAGTGTTTTTCATTTACTAAACTAAATAAAACATTATAAAAGCCAATATCCATTTAAAAAAAAACAGAGTAAAGTGGGATTTCTTTTTTTCTATTCGTAACAGATGACAACAACAACAAAAATCAATGATGTTTCAAAGATGTCTCTATCTATCTAAAAACATACAAACATTAACAAACGTAGAAAGCTATCAACATTTGATCAAGATTTGAAACATGTGTGAAGAAGAAAAAGTACTCAAACGTGCCTGAAGAAAAGAAAGAGATGAGAGTCCAGAGTCGTTTCAAGAATTCTATAGATCACGAGCGGGCAACCATAGACCATAAATCTGTATTGAAGTCTGTAAGTGAAAACCTCGTCTACTTCGTTGTTCTTCTTCTTGCTGCTGCTGCTGACGTTGTTGTTCTTGTTGTTGCTGGTGGTATTGTTCTTCTTCTTCTTCTTGCCAACGTTGTTGCTGTTCTTTCTGTTGCCAATGTTGTTGTTGTGCTGCTTCTTCTTCTTCTTGCCAACGTTTTTGTTGTTCTTGCTGTTGCTGGTGGTATTCTTGAGCTGCAGAGTGTTCATATGATGTCCCACGATTGCTACGGCTAACGTTATTGGGTGGTTGCAGAGGATAAGAGCTACTCTCATTATCTCCACTTGAATCACAAGACGGTCCTTCTGAGCATGGGCTTGCAACCGAGTTAACATTAGCTTGACTACTTTTACTTTTCTTCTGTTTCTTTGGTTCCACTAAAAAGCTTACCACAACAACCTGCACATCTGTTGCAGCTACTAACTCACCAATTACACCACCACCTATGACCCTCCCATCATTTCCAGCTAAAGCTACATTTAAGCTACCTATTCTACTCATTCTACCATTTACTTCACAGCTCACTATAGACCCTGAGAGAGTAACAATCTCGTATTGTCCCTGCAAGTCAACACACTACTTTCATCTCAACATATCTAGACACTAAAAGCTTCACATCAATGGCAGCAAAGACCAGCGTTTTTTAACCTCATAAGTAGCAGTAACACTAGAACTACGGCGGAGTGTTACATTACCAACAGTGCCTGTTCCAGAGATAATAGAGATTGTTCTTGGTCCTTGCTCCGAGAACTCTCTCAACTTTGTACCTATGTCCTAAAATCAAGATTTAGCAAATAACGAAACAGAGATTACTCCTTTCTCCTAATGTAAACAAGATCTTTAATCTTGGATTTGATCTTGGAAGATACCAAATCATAGGAATTAGCATTTACCTCTCCTGGCTTTACTTTAACGACATGAGGCATAAACCCTATCCCTTCTGTTCCTACACTCATCAAAGGTAAATGTCAAATCCAGTGGCTAAAACGGTAAAGTAATGTAATTCAAGATCGAGAATCTTCATACCTAAAGCTTCAAGTTGTCGCTTGTTAGCGCCACGAGGGCGTCCTACACTACGTTTAGCAGGTTGATCAGAAGAATTAGCATTGTCTCCACCATTACTATAACTATTTCCTCCGCCATAAGAATCAGTAACAGATAAAAGAGGCGAAACAATGTAGTCTTCATCACTGAACTTTCTAGGTCGTCCTCGCCTTCGTTTCTCCACTTGTTGAGATTGAAAATGCGGTCCATCTCCAAATACAATAGAACCAGGCGTATTTTGAGTCTGAAGGTCTTGGTTTGGTAAACTAAGAGCTTCATACGGTAATCGATGATGGCTCGACGATTGAGATGTGGAGGTTGAACCACCATCACCCATCATAATAGCGGCGCGGTAAGGGTTAGGGTTAGGGTAAGGGTTAAGGTTAGGGTTACGAAGAAAAGGGTTAGGATTCGTTAACATTTCCAGCCATGGTTGTTGCTGCTGCGAATGCGATAACGGTGGAGACCATGTGCTTCTGGAATCCATTGAGCAAGATCAAGAAATGGCAATGTTTGATTCTTTCGCTCAATTCGCTTTTTCCTGGTACGAATTTGTTACAGGGTGTGAAGAAGAGAAGAGTTGAGTATTTGGTGGCTGTCACGTGAGGAGAGAAGGTTTAGGAAGCTGCAGAAAAGGGAAGTAGGGCTGTTTTTGGAATTATGTGTCTTGCTTTATTTTGCTTTTGTCATACAATTTAACGTTGGAGAAACGTTTGTTAACTTCATGAAGGGTGTGTCATATATAAGGCACGAAAACTGGTATCTTTATTTTTTATGTGAAAAAGCTTGGATTTTTAAGTTTTTGCAATCTCTGTATTGCATTCTGAGGTTTAGAGGTGAAGATTTCAGTATCTTTAACTCTATGTTATTTTGATCAGGTGACTGATAAGTATTCTGTATCAGGTGGTATCAGAGACGTGTTCCTTGTATTGTGGGTATGACTGAAACACGTTCACAAGCTCAGATCCGTGAGGTTGAAGAAGCAGTAGCAAGTAAGTATGAGAAGCTTCTGGAAGCCAAGATGGGTCACTTGCAAAACCAAATCAGTGAACAGGTAGAGACCAAGCTTGAAGGGTTGTATGATGCTGTTAAAAAAATGATGCTAGGGATGAACACCGAGTTGGGTGGTACTGTCCAAAGCGACGCTGAGGCTACCAGATCAGCTCCAATCAAGGTTGAGGAAGTGAGGGAGGTTCAGAGACCCACGCTTCAGAACTTAGGATATGGTGGTATCACTAGACTAGCAAAGATAGAGTTCCCTAAGTTTGATGGTCACAATGTAAACTATTGGATCTTTAAATGTGAGCAATTTTTTGAAGTGGATCAAACACCTGAGGACCTAAAGGTTAGTATTTTAGCC
The DNA here is from genome assembly GCA_000411095.1 of Aethionema arabicum. Lineage (NCBI taxonomy): Eukaryota > Viridiplantae > Streptophyta > Magnoliopsida > Brassicales > Brassicaceae > Aethionema > Aethionema arabicum. The sequence goes on along the minus strand of KE152217.1, from coordinate 46,829 downwards.
ATTCATTTGGATTACAAGGCTGCAGCTGCTTGGTCACAAGCCTATATTAGTGATGCACGGGATAGAGGTGAACGACTGACTTGGAGGAGATACAAAAAAGTGATCTTGGAACGTTTTGGTGATTTGGTAGAAGACCCACTTAGGGAGTTAAAAAAACTGCAGGAAGGGTCAAATATCTCGGATTATCATGCACTTTTTGAAGATCTGCGTAATCGAGTGCGGCTCGAAGAGGACGAATTGCTCAGTTTATATCTGGCAGGTCTGAGAGAGGAGACCGAGTATCATGTGCGAATGTTTCGCCCAACAACAATCCATGAATGCTTCATGCTGGGCAAACTCTATGAGGCAGCGAACAGTTGAAAATCCAGTTCCAAATCATGGAATACGGGTGGAAGCAGAGGAAACCAAGGGCTGAAAGAAGAACCAAAATCAACATTGAAACCTTGGGAGAACAAACGACGTGAGGAGGTGGTCACTCGTGATCTTAAAAGAAAAGTGCTTACTAGAGAAGAGATGATGGAACGTAAGGCTAAGGGACTTTGCTATTACTGTGACGAGAAATATTCACCAGAGCACTTTATGCAACATAAGAAGTCTCAGCTATTTGTGGTGGAGATGGAAGAAGAGACCGAGGAAGAGCACGAAACTGTAGAACCTATGGTTACAGATGAAGAGCAAGAGCAGATCTCTCTCAATGCGATTGCAGGAATAGCCAACTGTAACAACATGAAGGTTAAGGCCACCGTCGGTAAACGATGGTTATACGTTCTGCTCGACACCGGTAGCACCCACAACTTCATGGATGCAAAAGTGGCTGACTCTTTTGGATGTAAATTACAGCAAGTGGAGGCAATACAGGTCGCAGTAGCTGATGGTATTCCCATCCAGGTTTCAGCTAAGGTAGAAGGGTTCAAATGGTGGTTCCAAGACCAGGAATTTACAGCTGATTTCATGGTGATTCCGCTATGTAGTTGTGACATGGTTTTGGGGTGTTTATGGCTTAAAGCATTTGGTGAGCTTCGATGGGATTTGAGTACACTGACAATGAAAATGAATTTAGGACATCGATAGTTGATTCTTAATGGAATTAAGCCAGGTTCTGTTAAGTCAATTAAGGCTAGTAAGCTTTGCAAGCTAAAGGACACTGCTGTGGAACTTTCCTTAATAACCGTTCGGGACCTTACCACTATTAAAGAGGGGGAGCTAAGTCAGATGGAAACGCATACAGGTCAGGAAGTTCCAAGTCAAGTGGTTGCACTTATGAGAGAGTACCAAACCGTGTTTGAGGAACCAGCTGAGCTGCCACCTATACGACCAGCCCATGACCATAAGATTCCATTGTTAACTGGAGCTAACCCGGTAAATCAACGGCCTTATCGATATGCCGTTCACCAAAAGAAAGAAATCGATAGGATTGTTCAAGAAATGCTAAGGCAGGGACTGATTCAAGAAAGTCACAGTGCGTTTGGGTCACCGGTGGTTTTGGTGAAGAAAAAAGATGGATCTTACAGGTTGTGTGTGGATTACAGAGGAGTGAATATGTAAACAGTCAAAGATCGCTTTCCCATTCCACTCATTGAAGATTTATTGGACGAATTGGGTGGTTCTAAGGTTTTCAGCAAAATTGATCTGCATTCAGGTTATCACCAGGTTCGAATGAGCTCGGCTGATGTGCACAAAACAGCGTTCAAGACGCATAATGGCCACTACGAATATGTGGTGATGCCGTTTGGTCTTTCTAATGCCCCTGCCACATTTCAGCACTTGATGAATTCCGTTTTTCGACCATACTTACGGAAATTTGTGCTAATCTTCTTTGACGACATCTTGATTTATAGCACATCTTTTAACCAACATGTGACTCATTTACAGTTGGTCTTTGAAGCCATGAAAGGGAACTCCCTTTTTGCTAATCAGAAAAAATGCAGCTGGATGACTGATAAAGTTGAGTATCTAGGTCACTTCCTATCTGCTGAAGGAGTGGCTACAGACCCTAAAAAAGTGGAAGCTGTCAACAATTGGCCACTTCCAACAAACGTGAAACAAGTCAAGGGGTTTTTAGGGCTGGCGGGATATTACAGGAGGTTCATCAAGAATTTTGGAGTTATTGCTCAGCCTCTCACATCTCTGACAAAAAAGGACTCTTTCCATTAGAATGTCGAAGCAGAGAGTGCCTTTTCTCGTCTTAAACGGGCACTGTGCGAAGCTCTGGTACTTGCTTTACCACGATTCGACAAGGTGGTCACAGTAGAGACTGGCGCCAGTGGGTTGGGCATAGGGGCAGTACTTATGCAGGATAGGCACCCTATCGCGTATATCAGCAGGCATCTGAAAGGAAGACAGCTCAGTTTCTCCATTTACGAAAAGGAGCTTCTCGCAGTCATTTTTGCTGTTCAGAAATGGCGACATTATTAGCTCAATACTCATTTCATCATCAAGACAGACCAGCGCAGTCTCAAATACCTCCTGGAACAGCGCCTGAACACACCAATTCAACAACAATGTCTGCCCAAGCTGTTGGAGTTCGATTATGAAATCCAATACAAGGAAGGAAAGGAAAACATTGCGGCTGATGCACTCTCTAGGATTCCGCCACCGACGCTTATGGCTATTTCGGTTCTCGAATCTGACTGATTCAACAGTTAAAAGCCAACTATTCTGCTGATTCTAGGTTGAGTGATTGCATTCTTAAGCTCGAGACTGCTCCAAACAGTGTACCTGCATTCACCTGGTCGCGTGGGTTACTAAGGCGCAAGGGTAAATTGGTTGTGGCTAACGATCCTCAGCTGAAAAACAACATCTTGCAGTGGTTACATAGCTCTGGTTCGGGCGGGCATTAAGGCCGTGACGCCACTTTTCAGCGAGTGAAGGCACTGTTCTATTGGAAAGGAATGCTTAAGGATATTCAACGGTTTATTCGAAGCTGTTCTACTTGTCAGCAATGTAAATACGACACGACAGCCTATCCCGGGCTATTGCAGCCACTGAATATTCCCACTCAGGTTTGGGCAGATATCTCTATGGACTTTATTGAAGGACTCCCAGTTTCGTTCGGGAAATCGGTGATTTTGGTCGTGGTAGATCGGCTGAGTAAAGCAGCACATTTCATGGCCTTATCTCATCCTTATTCAGCCTTATCCGTTGCTCAAGTGTTTCTCGATCAGGTATTTAAACTCCATGGGTTCCCACAGTCCATAGTGAGTGATCGTGACACAGTCTTTGTCAGTGAGTTCTGGAAAGAGTTATTTCTGCTCCATGGTGTCACGCTGAATTTATCTACTGCATATCACCCACAAAGTGACGGACAAACAGAGGTGGTGAATAGGTGTGTGGAAACCTACCTCCGTTGTATGTGTAACGCGAAGCCGCATCTCTGGTCTAAGTGGCTACCGTTAGCTGAGTTCTGGTACAACACCACGTTTCACTCAGCTGCTCAAACAACCCCGTTTGAAGTGGTCTATGGTCGAGCTCCCCCGTTACACTTGCCCTATTTACCGGGAGAAGCTAAGGTGGCTGTGGTAGCTCAGACGCTGGAGGACAGAGAGAAGATGATTCGGGTGTTACAGTTCTACCTTTTACGTGCTCAACACAGGATGGAACAACAAGCAAACGCTCACCGTTCTGATCGCTCTTTTCAAATTGGGGACCTGGTTTATGTGAAGCTTCAGCCATACCGGCAAAAATCTGTAACGACAAGAGGTCCTTTGAAGCTCAGTCCTAAGTATTACGGACCTTATAAGGTGCTGGATAAAATCGGATCAGTGGCCTACAAGCTCGAACTTCCAGCTTCTACACAGATTCATCCGGTTTTCCATGTCTCTCAACTCAAGTTACATGTGGGACAGCATAAAGTGTCCACTGAATTCCCACATACCATGACTGCAACTCTGGTTAAGGAACCGGAAACAATTCTGGAACGTCGTACCGTTAAACGCCAGGGACGTGCAGCAACTCAAGTTCTGATCAAATGGCTTCACCAACCAATTGAAGAAGCCACTTGGGAATTTTACTATGATTTACTGCAGAAATTTCCACACTTCAAACCTTGAGGTCAAGGTCTTTCAAACCAGGGGGATTTGTTACAGGGTGTGAAGAAGAGAAGAGTTGAGTATCTCGTGGCTGTCACGTGAGGAGAGAGGTTTAGGAAGCTGCAGAAAAGGGAAGTAGCGGCTGTTTTTAGAATTATGTGTCTTGCTTTATTTTGCTTTTGTCGTACAATTTAACGTTGGAGAAACGTTTGTTAACTCCGTGAAGGGTGTGTCATATATAAAGCACAAAAACTGGTATCTTTATTTTTTATGTGAAAAAGCTTGGATTTTTAAGTTCTTGCAATCTCTGTATTGCATTCTGAGGTTTAGAGGTGAAGATTTCATTATCTTTAGCCCTATGTTAGTTTGATCAGGTGACTGATAAGTATTCTGTATCAGAATTATTCCAGGAAGATCGTTCAAGGAAATTAGTGTTTGAAACTAATAAAGCGTATGAGCTAAGAGCTCTTCTCGAACAGAGAGGGCTATGGACTAGAGAGAGACGACGATGTGTGCGATTGTTTTTTCTTTTTTTGTATAACAGAAAATCAAATTTGTGGAATAAACAAAGGAATATAGTATAGGGTTGGAAACTTTATGATTAAATTGTCAAATTCTCATTTTTTAAAAAAAAATTATATTAAATTTATAAATTTAAATATAGTCATATTCCTATTTTATGGTAAAAGTATATCATTTTGTTTTTTAAAATTTTGTTACTTTTTTCAACGGGTTTTATGGTTAATTAAAAACAGTTTGACATTAGTTTTTTTTTATCAAAACTTACAACTAAATTTTACCACATTTTGTTTGTTTTTAAAATTTTGTTTCATTTTTTTTTCAAAGGAGTTTTAGATTTTGTATGAATTTAATGTTCTTTAAACAATTATACATTAATTTTTTTTATCAAAAGTTCAAATTTATTTTTATGATTTTTTTAAATTATATTGATTTTTTTATCATTTATTTACATATTTAATATTTTCAAGTACATAAAGAAAATTAGATAAATTAAATTTTGATATAAGAAATTTTTTTACTTATTTCTTTTCATTTAACATTTCATAATAATAAAAGTAGTACAAAAGATTAAGAAGTCATTTAGTAGTGCATTAACTATGAATAATATGTCAAATTCTTAGTTTTTGTTAAATATAATAATTGTAAAACTATATACATGAGTAAAGAGAAATATACTTATATGGCTTTTTTTTATGCTAAATTTATTTTAATTTAAAAAAAAACAATTTTTGTTTATTTTGTTAAATTTTTATTATGATTTTTGGGTGAATTTAGTATTTCAAGAGCAATTTGACATTAAATATTTTCTTAAGTATTTACATATATAATAATTCTAATTTCAATTACATAAGAGTTTTAAAATATATTTTTTAATTAAATTATATTTATTTTTTTTAAATCTTTTTCCCAATATCCTTTTAAAAAAAATACAAACAAATATAAACGACATTAAAAAAGAAAAGGTTAACAAACAACAACGAGAGAAAAAATCAATGAAAGTGTCAAGTTTTGACCAAGTGTTAGTAAGTTTCTGGTTATAAATTGGAAGACTCAGAATCCACTCAGATTCTCTTAACAAAACAAAGATTTAGAAGACACTAAGGTCACCTCCAATGGAGGTGCTTAGGAGGGAGGTTAACCAAAAAATTAAATAAAAATTAAATAAGAATGCTTAGCAAAATTCTAAAAACCCTCTACTAAGCATCTCCCTTTCTCTCACTTCCTCTCTATCTCACTCTAACTTTCTCTATTTCTTAATTTATGATTTTAATTTTTATATAAAAATATATAATAAGCACCTCCAACCATTGGAGGTGCCCTAAGAGCATGAACATTGGGAGTCTCTCTCCAAGTCTCTCACAATTAAAATGAATAAAAAATATTAAAAAATTAATTTTTGGGAGAATTTTATTGTAGGAGACTCTTCAAACTTATGGAGAGACTAAAAAAACACATGGCACATTGTGATTGATTCACCTCTTAAACATATTTATTAAAAAAATATAAATTCAAAATTAAATAAAAATAATATTATTATATTGAGTGAGAAATTGATTTGAGTTTCTCACCAATGTTCATGGTCTAAACGAAGAAGAAGAAGATTCTATCTATGAAACACATACACAAATCTTTGTTTTCTTCTCTCACCTGAGAATATGTTCGGTCTACACAATCATCATCTTCACCATAAACTGTTTGTTTCTTCAAATCATCATCCTAACTACACTTCTCTAATATCTACAGTAAATCTAACAACCTACAAAAAATACAACATTTGATCAAAGTAGACCATCAAAATACATCTGTATTTCAATGCAAAGAGCGCGTAGACGTTCTTCTTCTTGTTGTTGCTGACGTACCTGCTGCTCTTGTTGACGTTGTTGCTGTTCTTGTTGTTGACGTTGTCGCTGCAGTTCTTGTTGTTGACGTTGTCGCTGCAGTTCTTGTTGTTGTCGCTGCAGTTCTTGTTGTTGATGTTCTCGCTGCTGTTCTTGTTGTCTCTGCTGCTCTTGTTGTTGACGATGTTGCTGGTGGTGTTGTTGAGGTGCAGAGTGTCCAGAAGATGCCCCAAGAATGCTACGGCTCATGTAATTGGGTGGTTGCAGAGGATAAGAGCTACTCTCATTATCTCTGGTTGCAGAGTGTCCAGAAGACTGTCCTTGTGAGCGTGGGCTAGCAAAGGGGTTGTTGACATTAGCTTGACCTTTACTGCCTACAGCTTCACTACTTTTTCTTTCCTTCAGTTTCGTTGGTTCCACTAAAAAGCTTCCTACAACTACCTGCACATCTGTTGCAGCTACTAACTCACCAATTACACCACCACCTATTAACCTCCCATCATTTCCAGCTAAAGCTATATTTAAGCTACCTAATCTACTCATTCTACCATTTACTTCACTATTCGAGAAAGACCCTGCAAGTGTAACAATCTCGGATTCTCCCTGCACAATACATTCATCTCAATATATCTAGACACTAAAAGCTTCACATCAATGGCAGCAAAGACCAGCGTTTTTAACCTCATAAGTAGCAGTAACACTAGAACTATGGCGGAGTGTTACTTTACCAACAGAGCCTGATCCAGATATAATAGTGATTGCTCTTGGTCCTTGCTCCGAGAACTCTCTCAACTTTGAAGCTATGTCCTGACCAATACTCAAAACCCATCAAGATTTAGCAAAGAAGGAAACAGAGATTACTCATCTCTCCTATAATCTTGATCTTGGGATTAGCATTACCTCTCCTGGCTTTACATTAACGATATGAGGTGTAAACCCTATCCCATCAAATACAAATGTCAAATACAGTAATGAAAAAGTAATGTGATTCAAGATTGACTTCTTTATACCTATAGCATAAGGCTGTTGCTTCTTAGGGCGTCCTCTACCACGTTTAGCAGGTGGCTCGGAAGAATTAGCATTGCCTCCATCATTCTTATTTCCTCCCTTTCGCTTCCTCTCCTCCTGTTGAGTTCCGATTTCAAGTTGCGTCGACTGAGGATGCGATCGAGCTCCAAACCCAGGAGAATCAAGCGTCCTTTGATTCGTCTGCTGTTGCTGAGGCTGAGGAGTAGCCTGATTGTGTTGGTGTTGTTGATTTGGTAAACTAAGAGCGCCATACGGTACTCGATTAAAGCTCGACGGGTGAGATGTGGAGATTGAATTTGAACCACCACCGATCATAATAGCGGCGGGGTTAGGGTTAGGGTTAGGGTTACGAAGAAAAGGGTTAGGACTGGTTAACAATCCCGGGCGTGGTTGTCGCTGGCGCGAATGCGATGACGGTGGACGCCATGTGTCTCTAGAATCCATTGAGCAAGATCAAGAAATGGCAATGCTGGATTCTTTCGGCTCAATTCGCGTTTCCTGGTACGAATTCCAAGAAAATCGTTCAAGGAAATTAATCTGTGAGCTCACAGAGAGAGAGAGACGAACTCTGCGATTTTTTTTTCTCTCAACTGCGATTCTTTTTATAACAGAATTTCAAATTTATGGAATAAATAAAGGGAATAATTAATACTTATATATATGGTGGGAATTTTGTTTATTATCGATTTAAATTAATAATATACGTAATTTATTAAATTCTCGTCTTTAACTAATTTTGCTGCGAAAAAAAAAAACTAATTTTGCTTTCGCGGTTAGAAAAATAACTAATTTCGCTTATTGCTAAGTTGTTAAAAAATTATTCTTTGGATTTGGATTTATTAACTTTAAGCATTCAAAAATATATTATAAAGAATATATTAGAATTTATCAACAATGTACAAAATTTATCATGATTTGTGTTCATTCAATTTGGACAATGAATTATTGTATTGAAATTAGTATAAACAAAAAGTGGTTTGACTAATTGGAATATATGAAAATGCTTATAAAATGTCTACTTTGATGTGTCAAGAGTTTTAATTTTGTAAGTATATCCTTACATCTTATAATATTCAATCCTGCCTTCTTTATTTCAAATCTTACATTATATAATTTTTTTTATGGATTTACTGTTTTTTTTAATTTAATTTTTGATGCCTCAATAAAAAAGATTATAAGACCATGAACATCAATTGGTTCTTTTCAAGTTTCTCACCCAAAAAATCAATTAAATATTAATAAAATAATTTTTTTTAATTAAAAAACTTGAGAACTTCATGTTCTAGTCTCTCAAATGAGAGACTAGAAAAATTTGGTAAGAGACTCAATTATGCACAAATGTCACTTTATAATTGGTTCAAATTTATTATAATGATATCTTTTATTTTTAATATTTAAATAGATTATAAAATAAATTATGCATAAGTCTAAATTATATAAATATTATATTTAATTA
>KE152217.1:23074-37853 GCA_000411095.1 Aethionema arabicum | reverse complement strand
TAAGATGTTTGGTTCATAAATTAATAAATATATATATACATTGATTTTAAAAATTAATAAATTTGTACAATTGTTTTTTAAGTTTAAGAGAATATAACTTTCTTTAAAAATTATTTATAATATGTTACATTATTATTTACAAATTTCATTTTTAATATTATTACACATGATATAATTGTATATAATAATTAACGAAACTAAATTTATTCAATATATTATTAAAATTTTTTAATTCAAAATAAAATATTTTGACATTCTTTTAACGAAATATTTAGACATATTTAAATCTAAAAATCATATAAAATGGTAATTTATATAAATATAATAGATAAAAATAATAATTTTATATTGTTAGAGACTCTAATAAATCTCTCATTGATGGACATAACAATAAACTCAAGTCTCTTAAACTAAATTAATTTAACAAATATTATTATTTTATTAATGAGAGACTCAAATGAGTCTCTCTTGATGCATATGCTCTAAGAAAACAAAAGTAAATTCTGATTTAGTCGTTGGAAAACTCAGAATCCACAAGAGACTCTCAAAACAAAACAGAGACTTTAGAAGACACTAAATGAAGAAGAAAGTCTCATCTATGAAACAAATGAACAAATCTTTGTTTGCACCTCCCTACTCTGTTCTTTGATCTTCAAAGCCGTCTTCTTTATTAATACACACAAAACATTAAAGAGTGAGATAAGAGAAAACCTTTGTATAATAGAACAGAAAACCTCTCTAATCTCTACAGAGACTCTATTTTCAAGCATGTATCTAACAACCTACAAATCATTGAAACCCTTGTTTCAAAGATGTCTCTATCTATCTAAAAACATACAAACAAACGTAGAAAGCTATCAACATTTGATCAAAATTTGAAGAAGAAGTAATCAAACGTCTCAAGAAAAGAAAGAGATGAGACTCCAAAGTCGTCAAGAATTTTATACTTCTTCTTCTTGCTGCTGCTACTGAGAGCTACTCTCATCATTATTACCAGTTGAATCACAAGACGGTCCTCCTTGTGAGCGTGGGCTAGCAAAAGGGTTGTTAACATCAACTTGACTTGAACTACCTTCAGCTTCACTACGTTTACTTTTCTTTGGTGCCACTAAAAAGCTTCCCATAACCATCTGCACATCTGTTGCAGCTACTAATTCACCACTTACAATACCACCTATTACACTCCCACCACCATTTCCAGCTAAAGTTACTGTTAAGCTACAATTTCTACCCATTCCACCATCTACTTCACTGTTCAAGCAAGACCCTACCAGATTAACAATCGGGAATAGTCCCTGCAAACATCATCAACACATTCTATTCATCTCAACATGATCTAAACACTAAAAAGCTTCACATCAATGGCAGCAAAGACCAGCGTTTCTAACCTCATAAGTAGTATTCCCACTAAAACTAGAACTATCAACAAGTGTTACTCTACTAACAGAGCCTGATCCAGAGAGAATAGTGATTGTTCTTGGTCCTTGCTCCGAGAACTCTCTCAACTTTGCAGCTACGTCCTAACCAATACTCAAAATCCATCAAGATTTAGCAAATAAGGAAAGTAGAGATACCAAATCATATATAGGATTAGGATTACCTCTCCTGGCTTTACAGTAAAGATATGAGGTATAAACCCTACCCCATCTGCTGCTCCTACTCATCAAAGATAAATGTCAAATCCAGTATAGTGGGTATAACGACAAAGTAATGTGATTCAAGATTGAGTTCTCTATACCTGTAGCCTCAGACTTTCGCTTCTTAGAACCAGGAGGGCGTCCTCTACCACGTTTAGCAGATGAATCAGAAGAATTAGCATTGCCTCCACTATTTCCTCCACCATGAGAACTAGAACCAGAAAAAAAAGACGAAGTAGGAGCAACATTGGGATCACCTCCGTACTTTCTAGGTCGTCCTCGCTTCTTCGGCATCCGTGGAACTTCGATTCCACGTCCATCTCCAAATCCAACATAATCAGGCGTCCTCTGAACCATCTGCAGTGGCTGAATCAGGGTTTGGTGAAGATTTGGTAAACTAAGAGCGCGAAACGCTAATTGATTAGGGGTCCATTGAGGTGTGGAGGTTGAACCAGCACCCATCATAGTAGCGGCGCGGTTAGGGTTAGGGTTAGGGTTGGGGTTAGGGTTAGGATCAGGGTCAGGGCTACGATGATGATCCTGCGATGATGATCGATTTCGATTGTGTCTAGGATCCATTTTGAGCAATATCAAGAAATGGCAACGTGATTCTTTCGAGCGTTAGCAAATCCAAGAAACTTGTTCAAGGAAATTAGTCTCTGAGACTAGTAAAGCATATGAGGAGCTGAGAACTCTCGCGTACAGAGAAACGCTATAGACTAGAGAGAGAAGACGACGACGAACTCTCTCTGATTTTCAAATTTATCGAATAAAGAAGAGGAATAACATATACTTATATATAGGATGATTAATTTAAATTAATAATATAATTAATTAAAGTTTTGTCGTTAACTAATTTCGCTTTTTTCTTTTATTTTTTTTTATATAAAAAAAACTAATGTCACTTTGGCGGTTAAAAAAACTAACTAAATTCGTTTTTTGCTTAGTCGTTAGACAAATTATTCTTTGGATTTGATTTATTTACTTTAAGTATTAGAGAATATAGGGGAATGTATCAAGAATGTACAAAATTTATTATGATTTGTGTTCATTCAGTTTCTAATGGATATTACATTATTTTGGCCATGAATTATTGTATTTGACTATATATATATTTTTTTGTTCCGCAAATTTGACTATATATATATATATATTAATTAAATTATCTTTTTATATTGAAATTAATATTAAAAAAAAGTGGGTTGACTAGTTGAAATATATGAAAATGCTTATAAAAAAATGTGTATTAGATCTTTTGAAAAAATGTGTATTAGATCTTGAGAAAAATGTATATTACAATCCATTTTTATATTTTATTTTATAAAAGATTTACTGTTGTTTTCAGCAGTCAGTTTAATTTTTTGATGTCTCAACAAAAAAAATTATAAGAAAACGTAAAAATTCTGGTTTATTCCGTATATATAATAATATCTTTAGGATTACAAATTTTAATATAAAAATATAATCCCTACAAACAAGTTTCAATTTTAGGATCTAGTAAATACTTATACTAAGAATCGGAACCGCACGAAAACCAAAACTTTCGAGTTTTTTGGTTAGATTTTAATACCAAGATCTAGTTCAAATAAAGATTCTTCAACAATTCTCATCAATTATATATATATATTCTATTATTTTAAGAGTGAAAGACTAGACTAGTGATCTTAGATTATATTTTTGTTAAAGATCTATTTTTTTTTATGTCTCAATAAAAAAGATTATAAAAAAGCAAAAGTAAATTCTAATTTAGTCCGTATATGAGGAAAAAAAAATTTAGTCCGTATATATAATAAACTTGTGATTCCAAATAGAGTGACTGAGAATCAACAAGAGACTCTCAAATACTCCGAGCAGAACAGAGACTTTAAAAGACACTAAATGAAAAAGAAGGTTTCATCTATGAAACACATGGACAAATCTTTGTTTGCACCTCCCTACTCTGTTCTTTGATCTTCAAAGTCGTCTTCTTTATCAATACACACAAAACATTACATAGAACAGTGAGTGAGAGAATTAAAGAGTTGATCTCAAAGCTTTATTAACTCAAAAGCATCCTAAGTACAGTTCTCTAATCTCTACACAAACTCTATTTTTCCTAAGTACATTTCTCTAATCTCTACACAAACTCTATTTTTCCTAAGTACATTTCTCTAATCTCTACACAAACTCTATTTTTCCTAAGTACAGTTCTCTAATCTCTACAGAAACTCTATTTTCAAACATGTATCTAACAACCTACAAACAATACAACATTTCATAAAAATTTGAAAGCCTGTATGGAGAAAAGAAAGAGATGATACTCAAAAGTCGTCGAGAATTCTATACTTCTTCTTCTTGCTACTGCTATTCTTGTTTTTGTTCTTGTTTTTTTCGCCACTGCTGCTCTTGTCGTTGATGATGACGTAGTTGCTGGTGGTGTTGTTGAATTGCAGAGTGTCCAGAAGGTGTCCCACGAATACTACAGCTCATGTTATTGGGTGGTTGCAGAGGATGAAAGCTACTGCTCATGTTATTTCCAGATCTGTTGGTTGGTTCCACTAAAAAGCTCCCCAGAACCACATACACATCTGATATAGCTACGAACTGACCAATTACACGACCACCTATTACCCTCCCATCATTTTCACCTAAAGTTACAGACAGGCTATTCATTCTAATCATTCTACCATCTACTTCACAGTTCAAGAAAGACCCTGCCAGAGTAACAATCTTGAATTGTCCCTGCAAAATCATCAACACATTCTATTGATCTCAACATCGATCTAAAACACTAAAAGCTTCACATCAATGGCAGCAAAGACCAGCGTTTTTAACCTCATAAGTAGACATCCCACAAATTCTAGAAGTATCGGAAAGTGTTACTCTATCAACATTGCCTATTCCAGACATAATACATATTGTGCGTGGTCCTCGCTCCGATAACTCTTTCAACTTTGTACCTATGTCCTGACCAATACTCAAAATCCATCAAGATTTAGCAAATAAGGAAATAAGAGATACCCAAATCATAGGATTAGGATTAGGATTAGAATTACCTCTCCTGCCTTTACAATAAAGATATGAGGTATAAACCCTATCCCATCTGTTGCTCCTACTCATCAAAGATAAATGTCAAAATCCAGTAGAAGCTATAACGACAAAGTAATGTGATTCAAGATTTGACTTCTTTATACCTGTAGCCTCAGGCTCAGGCTCAGGCTCAGGCTGTCGCTTCTTAGAGTCAGGAGGGCGTCCTCTACCATAACTATTTCCTCCGCCGTGAGACCTAAAAGCAGACCTCCGCCGTGGAGATTCGATTCCACGTCCGTCTCCAAATCCAACAGAATCAGGCCTCCTCTGAACCATCTGATTTTGCTGAATCTGAGCACCAATCGGTAATCGATTAGGGTTCGATTGAGATGTGGAGGTTGAAAGGCTAAGGTTAAGGTCAGGGATAGGGTTACGATGCTGATCCTGCGATGATGATCGATTTCGATTGCCTCTAGAATCCATTTTGAGCAAGATCAAGAAATGGCAAAACGTGATTCTTTCGAGCGTATGAGGAGCTGAGAACTCTCGCGTACAGAGAAACGCTATAGAATAGAGAGAGAAGACGACGACGAACTCTCTCTGATTTTCAAATTTATCGAATAAACAAGACGAATGATAAAATACTTATATATATACGGTGGGAAACTTTATGATAAATTTAAATTAATAATATAATTTATTAAAGTTTTGTCGTTAACTAATTTCGCTTTAAAAAAAAAAAAAACTAATCTCGCTTTGGCGGCCCATAAAAAAACTAACTAAATTCGTTTTTTGCTTAGTTGTTAGAGAAATTATTCTGTGGATTTAATTTATTTACTTTAAGCATTCAAGAATATATTAATAAAGAATCTTTATTAGAATTTATCAAGAATGTACAAAATTTATTATGATTCATATTCATTCAGTTTCTAATGGACAATTATATTATTTTGGCCATGAATTATTATTGTATTTGACTATATATATATTTTAATTAAATTATCTTTATATATTGTTTTTTTATTGAACTAATATAAATATAAAGTGGGTTTACATTAAGTTAAAAAAAAAAAAAGTGGGTTTACTAGTTGAAAGACACTAAATGAAGAAGAAGGTTTCATCGATGAAACTCATAGACAAATCTTTGTTTGCACCTCCCTACTCTGTTCTTTGCACCTTCAAAGTCGTCTTCTTTACTTAATACACACAAAACATTACATTGGGTTTTAAGACTAAGTAAGTAAGATACAGAGAAATCCTTTGTCATTAAAGAGTTGATCTCAAAGCTTCGGTGCTACAAAAAAGCTTACCACAACAACCTGCACATCTGTTGCAGCTACTAATGGACTAATTACAGCACCACTTATGACCCTCCCATCATTTCCAGCTAAAGCTACATTTAAGCTACCAATTCTACTCATTCTACCATTTACTTCACAGCTCAATATAGACCCTGAGAGAGTAACAATCTCGTATCGTCCCTGCAACATCAACACGAATATACTTTCATCTCAGACACTAAAAGCTTCACATCAATGGAAGCAAAGACCAGCGTTTTTTAACCTCATAAGTAATAATCCCCCAGAGACCATAACTATGGCGGAGTGTTACTCCACCAACAGTGCCTGTTGCAGACATAATATATACTGTCCGTGGTGCTGCTTGCTCTGAGAACTCTATCAACTTTGCACCTATGTCCTGACCAATACTCAAAATCCATCAAGATTTAGCAAATAAGGAAACAGAGATTACTCATCTCTCCTTTGTTCTTGATCATAGGATTAGTATTACCTCTCCTCTCTTCACTTCAACGATATGATGAATAAACCCTATCCCAGCTGATGCTTCTACTCATCAAAGATAAATGTCAAATCCAGTAGTGGCTATAACGAGAAAGTAATGTGTTTCAAGATCGATTTCTTTATACCTATAGCCTCAGGCTGTTGATTTGCAGGTGGATACGAAGAATTAGCATTTCCTCCGCCGCCATGAGAACTAGAAGCAACATTGTCATAACCTCTGCTCCTTCTAGGTCGTCCTTGCCTCCTCAACATCAACGAAGGATCGATTCCACGTCTAAACCCTCTGCTGAATCCAACAGAATCAGGCGTCCTCTGAACCATCTGCTGAAGCTGATGACTCCTCGGGGGTTGATTAAGATTTGGTAAACTAAGAGCGCCAGTCGTTAATCGATTAGGGTTCGATTGAGATGTGGAGGTTGAACCACCACCAATCATAGTAGCGGCGGGGTTAGGGTTAGGGTTTTGGTCAGGGTTAGGGTTAGGGTTACGATGATGATCCTGCGAGGATGATCGATTTCGATTGTGTCTAGAATCCATTTTGAGCAAGATCAAGAAATGGCAGTGATTCTTCGGCTCAATTTTCGTTACGAAATCCAAGAAAGTTGTTCAAGGATATTAGTCTCTGAAAGTAGTAAAGCGTATGAGGAGCTGAGAACTCTCGCCTACAGAGAAACGCTATAGGCTAGAGAGAGACGAAGACGACGAACTCTGTGTGATTTTCAAATTTATGGAGTAAACAAGACGAATAATAAAATACTTATATATACGGTGGGAAACTTTATGATAAATTTAAATTAATAATAAAATTTATTAAAGTTTTGTGGTTAACTAATTTCGCTTTTTTCTTTTTTTTTTTATAAAAAAAACCTAATTTCGCTTTCGCGGTTAAAAAAATTAACGAAATTCGTTTTTTGCTTAGTTGTTAGAGAAATTATTCTTTGGATTTAATTTATTTACTTTAAGCATTGAAGAATATATTATAAAGAATATTTTTTCGAATTTATCAAGAATGTACAAAATTTATTATGATTTGTGTTCATTCAGTTTCTAATGGATATTATATTATTTTGTCAATGAATTATTGTATTTGACTATATATATCTATATATTTTAATTAAATTATCTTTATATATTGTTTTTTTATATTGAAATTAATATAAATAAAAAGTGGTTTGACTAGTTGGAAATATATGAAAATGCTTATAAAAAATTAAAAATGTGTATTAGATTATATTCTATTTTGTTAAAGAATTACTATTGTTTTTAGTTTAATTTTTTATGCCTCAACAACAAAAAGTATAAGAAAACGTAAAAATTCTAGTTTAGTCCGTATATATAATAATATCTTTAGGATTACAATTTTTAATATATAAAATATAATCCGTACAAACAAGTTTCACCCAATGAAAACAAAAACATTTCGAAAATTAATATCAATTTTAAACACAATAATTATATCATATCAACAACACAAATATCTCTAATTAACAAACAAATATAAACGACATGTAAAAAAAAAAGACTGGTAAAATGTTGTTTCAGCATCTGATCTCATATGAACCGGCTTTGGTTATGTACCGAACCCATTCGACCGTGTTGTACCCACTCTTCTCCCAAACCTATCAAAGCCACATAAACATATAAACGATCTGAAAATGGCTAAATTTTAAAGGCTAGGTCAAAAAGCTTGGAGATTTTGATATTTTGAATCATATTTTTGAAAACGACTGCGTTTTAAGGTGGTTTCAATAAATTAAAAAGCTTGGAAATCCATGAGAGTACCTTGAGAAAACGAACTCGCAAACCAGATGCTGTGAACATTGGTACCTGTATATATAAGGAACCACAGAATTTTAGCAATTGTTTCAAGAAAAATAATAAAATAGACCTTGAATTTTGCCGATTCAATGTAAACACCTCTCAACTTTAAAAATGGTTTTTAAGATCCTAAACTTTAATAACTAGGTTTTTTAAACCATGCGAGATTTTTTAAATCAAATTAAACTTTGAAGATAAAATTAAACCATCATTTCAAAATTTAACAAAAGAAGAAAAAGATAATCCAAATTTGGATTAATTATACTGTAATTTCAAGTTTCAATTTCAGATTTTGGTTAAGAAAAACATGGTTATTAAAGTTTAAAAACCCGATTATCAAAGTTCAGGGTCTAAAAAACTATTTTTAAGATTGGGGGTTTCTATCCCAAATCGGCGAAGTTCAGAATCTGTTTAACCATAGCTTTAAAACAAGAACAAAACTGTGTCAATGAGTTGTGTATTAACCTGAAATTCCATTTGTATCGGTGGCCTTGTCCAAGATTTCTTTTCTCCCATTGTTGAAATCAACTCAATTTCTGCGCTTAATGTTGACTCTGTTTGTCCTGGAAATTTTCTTATCCTAAAGACAAGGTAAATGAATATTAAAACATCAACCAATAAGTGTTATTGAGATGAATTTGTGGGAAACTAAACTCACTTCCAAACCAAGCAATCAATTGATGGATTGTACTTAGCGCGACCGGTTGTAACTTGGAAGTTAGTCTTTGCTGTTTGTTTGGGTACTGGGATTTTAACTACAACCCCAAGAGCAAACATTTTAGCACCAAACACACTTTTCACCTGTAGAAAAGAGCACAAGAGCGAATTGTAAGAGAGGATAGATCAAGCCATGCGTGTACGGCCAAGGTGAGTGTATGTACCTTAACGTTTACTTCCATGCGTGTACGGCCAAGTTCTTTGATTGTTGGTAAAACACGGAAAGGTAGATTGACACCTTCTGTTATACGGTACCTGAGGCAACAAGAAGTGAGTACACTCCAGTGGAGGACAATATGCAACAGTGGGTGTTCCAAAACTTACTTCATTAGTTCAAATTCACCATCTGGTGGAACAAAACTAACGGTTTTCTCGGAGTTGAATCTTGTCAGGTTTACACACTGGTGAAATGTAACATCATCAAGCTCAATGGTTTTACCACTGCACAAAGTTCATGATAAGTGAGTCACCAAGAAGTCAGTGGCTAGTGGTTGATCATTGTTAAAAAGGCGAATTACCTCTTAGCTGGACGAGATTTCATTTCTGATTCTTTCTCAAGGCCAATTTTATCATTTAATCCCAACTTCAGATCAGGCATTCCCGAAAGGAAACATTTCATTAGAACTTTCCCAGTCACATCACAACGTAGAACATTGCCTACAGTTTCCAGAATATGCAAAGCTCATCATATTAAAGAGAAATACGAAAGGTGCTCAGGAAGAAAGAAACTTTGAAAAGGTAAATATATACCTTTGGAGGACATAAGAAGGTTTACGCTTTCCACAATATCCAGAAACACCTGGAGTTGTGAATGCATATATTTAACATTTTCGCACATTTAGCAAATTAGACATAAGAAAAGAATCACGACTTACCTCGTTCTTTTTATAAACAAGACCCTCTCTTCGCCAACCAACAGCACCTGTAACTTGTAATGTTGCATTTGGAACAGGCTTGTCCTTCGGCTGTAATAAGTTTTTACGCAAGAAAACAAATATTTTAGCTGAAATCATATAGAAAACAAAGATTAAACATATCTTGATTTGGCGTGGGATATACTAACTCAGTGAAAATCACCATACACCAACACAGTTGAAAATCTGTTGTATACACAGCCCTTACCTTCGATGAAAATGGTGATCGCACACCTTCCTGAGTGATATAAAGTTTCAAAATTTCTGGAGATAGGTTTTGTGGATAGCCGAAGTCCATAATTTCTGCAATTACATTCTCAATATTATCGTCTAGCATTGCCAACAAAATAGCGCAGTAAGGAAAGATTTTGGAGAAACATCAAAGAGGGATTTCATCATGACACTATAAGGCTTACCGTCCAAGAGTTCATAAATTAGAACAAAGTTGTTTCTAATAGCGTCTTCATCAAAAGCTCCACCAAAGTAAGATTTGAACAAAGCAACAGCCTGAATGTGAATCAAAGCAATAATACCAAAGTCAGATGCGTATTTACATAGAAGGTGGAAAGTCCAGTTACCTTCTGAAGCTAACAATCATTCAATCTGAATCTCTCAAGTGTCAGCAGAACCAGAACAATTTTAGAAACTACAAGTGAAATGGAAAAAGCAAGTACCTCAACAACAAATTTGAAGGCACAAGCTACGTTTGCATTGCTACTGACAACAATTACGATGTAGACATTGCTGATTCTCATATAGAAAAAAGAGCAGCCACCAATCTGCCGCACAGGGCAATTCCCTAACTCCTTAGTCTGCATAATATGCGTACGAAATGCATCCACCATATTTCCCCTGAAATCAATTGAATTAGCTCGAACCTATCAGCTCAAAACCCAAAGCTCAAATCCTACGAACTTAGATGCGGCAGAACACACCCCACCAGCCGAAATCACATCTCGAAGCATAATACACAGAGAAGAAGAGAAGAAATCTCACCCGACATCATCACGGTACGTGCGATTGATGAGTACATCGCCACGGAGATTCAGAAAGTAGATAGCGGAAGCAGCCACAGGCATCTTCGATCCAAGCAATTCGAAGCACAGATCGAATAAATTTCTGCTATATCATCCAATAAAAAGATCTGATCTCCAAAGATCCTAGATAAGAAGGCGGTGATTAGACGAGATCTCAGTGGGGATATCGGAATCGGAGACCATGAAGGATCAAGACGACGACGACGAAGTTAAACAAAGGAAGAAGGAAAATAATGGGTCGGACTTTTATAAAAGGGCCACGCGTACCAAAATCCAGCTCATTTATTCTAACCTTTTTTTTCTACAAAATGAGATTGCTAGAAAACAAAAAGTGTTGTATTTTACATCCGAAACTTTTTTTTTCGAAAACATCAAAAACTATTTCTATTCGGTAAAAATAAAATTTTAACTGTCAAAATAGTTTTTAAATTTAATTTAATAATTTTACCTTTTAGATTCTAAAATTTAATAATCAGGTTTTTTAAAGTAAAATTTCAAATTTAAAATTAAAATTAAGCCTAGTTAATTCAAATTTTATAATATGTTAATAGTTAAAATTGTAAGATTAGAATTTAATTTTAATTTGATAGTCTAATTTAATATAAAAAAATCAAGTTATCAAGATTTAGAGCTAAAAACATCTCGTTATCAAGATTTTAATATTTGAATAATTTTTCACCAAATAAAAATAATTCAAGATGTCGATCACATGGTGGACTTGTAGTAAGTCTTACATTCTCATGATTATGATACTCGGATTCAAACTCATCTTTATGCACTTGTATACCAAAATATCTTAAAAAAATTAAGATTTAAAATACCATAATTCTTCTCTCTTTTTCAAGACATTCGAATTCGAATAATTGTACTTACAATTAATTTTTATTTCACTTAATAAGATCGGTTTATGGTTAAGTGAAAAAAATTTATTAGGATTCCAAATAGATATTATGTGTTTAACCGAGATAAACAGAGTTGGTTTAGACCAAAAGACTAATATGGTTGAAACAAGTTGCAAATTATATTTCTAAACAAATTAAAACCAAATAAAAGTTAGGATTGAAAAGTACTTGCTTTACTATGTTCTTATCTAAAGTTGTAAACTTTAATTTCATAGTTTATCTCACCTGAAAATAACTTTGTGTGTTTGTTTTTGTTGTTTGATATATAACTAAAACGTGATTAAAGTTTGTAATTTTCAATAAATACCATTAAAATTGGAAACTTTGGTCCAATGTTGACATAAGTTATGAGTGTCTCGGTTAAAGAAAAAAAAAGTTATGATTGAAAAAAAAGGTTGAGTTTTTAATTTATTTTGAAGGTAAAAGAAGATTGATATAGAAATAGATCAGAAAGGCGCAAAGGAAGAATTAGATCCTTGCTCGATCCATTTCTGATCTAAAAAGGCTTCCATTTTTAGATTTTGTTGAAAGAAGAAGATAAAAGTAGGGAGTCCACAAGGGATATTCGAAACCCTAATTCGATTGTATCCTCAATTTCTAGGAGAGCATCAATCAATCACCATGTATTTCTAATTTTAGGGATCGAATTCGATTTTGGATTGATGGGTTTCTTAAAGAAATTAACAGGGATTTTAGGGTTTGGGAGAGACGACGGTGGGCATGAGGTTAGTAGAGATGAAGAGTGTGAAGGAGATAATAGCACCATCGATGGCGATAAACACCGTGTTGAAAAACAACCTAGATTTCGTGAAACCGGACTTCCACGAAAAGGGTTTGGTGTACCGGTTCAAGTCGCCGTGGAACGCTCTAATCCTGGTCCTATTCTTAAGCCTTGTGTAGCTACTGACGGCGGCGGCGTTCAGGTTTGTCCTCTATTTAGGGATTTGAATCAAAGAGTTTAGGAATTTGTTCAGTTCTTGCTACTTTTGATTTACTTGTATGAAGAAAAAAGTAGGGATTTGATTGAATTGATTACAAGTTTTTAATCTGCTAATTGATTTTGATACCCAATTGCTACTGCTAGGCTAACATAATCTGAGAATTGGGCATCAGAAGATAGATTCCACATTCTTAGATTCTTGGCTTAAGCTAGATAAGCATGAAAAATATCAAATACTGTTGTTCTGCACAGTCTTTTCTAGCTTGAAATCAACTTCAAGATTCTTGTGCAAATGCTTAATGGTTTTATCCTATGATTTGGTATTTTCTTGATGGCATTAGCTACATCTTAAGCTGCAATAGTTACAGTGAATGTTTTGTGTTGGGAATTAGGGTTTAAGGTGGTATGCAGAGCGGCTAAGGATGGACGAAGATGGAGATGTTGCAGATGAGTTTTTGGAAGAAGATGAGAGTATTTCAAGAAAGGAAACAAAAGCAGTAAAAGTGAGAGGATTAGTGATATCTTGTGATGGGAAAGTTCAGCCATTAATGTGATTGGTTTTATCAGAGAAAGGTTTAGAATCTATGATCTGATCTGTGTTTGTTTCCATTAGTGTATTACTTTGATCAAAATTGAGTAGATTCTGGACTTCTATGGATTCTTGAGAAACTAAGAAGTTTTCTTGTAATTGTGAATCTTGTTTCTGTGGATTTCAAATTTAGACACTGATTTCTCTGAAATTGTTTTTGGACTTTTGTTTTAACTAGAATCTCTTTGTGTGTGATTACACATTTTTCATTTTGTTATCTGTTTTTATTGATAATTGATAATCGTTATTAATTAATAATGCAATTAAAATGATACAAATAAAAAATACGGTAAATTCTTGCTGTTGAGTTAAAAAAAATTGATAACTTTGTACATAAAAATCGAAATAAATTAAAAATAAAATAAAGATAAATTGTAACAAATATAATTTTGTGTTACACTAAATTTCTCATACATATATACCAAATGTTTTTTTTTCACAATTTACGCGAGATTAATATTATATTTGATAGTGACAATCCAAAAATAGTTTCACAAAAGTTT
Organism: Aethionema arabicum; assembly: GCA_000411095.1. Classification (NCBI taxonomy): domain Eukaryota; kingdom Viridiplantae; phylum Streptophyta; class Magnoliopsida; order Brassicales; family Brassicaceae; genus Aethionema; species Aethionema arabicum. Next base: position 23,985 of record KE152217.1, on the reverse strand, counting down.
AATGTCATTTGAATATTATTGTAATTATGTTAATAATATATAAACAATTAATATTAGTGTTTATCCAAAAATATTTTTAAATTTTTAAATAAAAAAATTATAAAATAATATTAGTGTTAAGATTGTAAAATAAAAATAAAATAAAATTATAGAATTATAAAACATAAACATATTCATTAATAACTCTAATGAAATATAAACATAATGATCGTTTCAAGAGCACCAAAATCATATATATATAAAATAGTTAAGATGTATAATAATCTTATATAATAAGAGCGATCATGTAATAATATATATTCATAAATATTAATATTAATGTTTATCCAAACATATCATTAAATTGTAAAATGAAAAAATTATAAAAAAAATAGCATAAAATCATAAAATAAAAGTAAAATATAAATATATTAGGTTAATTTTAACATAAATAACTCAAATGTTTATTTTATCAAATAATACATAAAAATGATTAAAAAAATTAATAATATAAAAAACGTGAAATTATAAAATATTTTAACATTTGCATCATGCGAGTTTTAATCTAGTATATCTTATACTTCCTACCCTACGTTCTTTTATAATTGAAATTTGAAGATTTTACGGAGCAATTGAAAAAAAAGATAAAATACATATTCTAACCTTATATGCTAAAAAAAAAATTTAGAAAATTTAAAACCAAGTCAAAGTAACATACCCAATGGATCCACCAATCATTAACTAAGGACATCTCCAATAGTTCACTCCATTTTTTACACCAAAATGGAGTGACTCCATTTTGGAGTTGAGATTTACTCCAATGGTTCACTCCATTTCTTACTCCAAAAAAGAATATTCCCAAGTATATTCTATCTATATTTAGTTTATATTTATTAATTGTACATTATATTTTCAAATTTGCAAATTAACCC
>KE152217.1:4486-22984 GCA_000411095.1 Aethionema arabicum | reverse complement strand
TTATAATATTACTAAAATGAAAATTAAAATAAAATATAATTGAAAAGAAAAGTTTATAAATAAAAAAGTTTAATTCCAAAATTGAGTTAAAAATGAGTTTAATCCTTTTATGGGTAATTGGAGTTGAAAAATAAGTTATTCCAAAATAGAAGGACTAGTTTGTAAATAAAAAAATTCAACTCCAAAATGGAGTGGAAAATGGCTTTACTCCATAAATGGAGTAATTGGAGTTTAAAAATGGGTTTACTCCATTTTAGAGCGAGAAATGGAATACCATTGGAGATGATTTTACTCCAAAATAGAGAAAATAGAGTACTATTAGAGTTGGTCTAAGGACACTAATCAGTAATCCCACAAATAAGCAAATCAACATACGCGTTTTCATACTTGGTCAAAATATAAATATTCATAGTATTAATAACACTCCCCACAATTAACATTTGTTTAAAAAAATTTCAAACATGGAGCCAAACTAACGAAATGCAAATTTCATATCAAACATTTAAATTTTGTATTGGAGCCAAACTGAAAACTAATCTAAGATTATATAATGACAAGAAACTATAAAACGAATTATGAATTCATCCATGGACCTAAGCGAAACTAGCATTAGAACGATAGAAAACATAATCAAAAGTGCAGAAAAGTAAATATGAGATTAAAGATAAGATATTTTCGCAATTGAACATTGAAACTTGGAATTCTGAAAACTTATTTTTGTTCGGGATCATTTCTCTGATCTTTAAATGCAATTTGAAATTTAATGCAAAATACTATGGAAACAATGTTTGTAAACATGTAAAAAACATCACTTATCAAAGATCCGGCGACTGTTTGGTTTGTGATGAGAAAGAGAACATGAAATGGAGCAAAAATGATGAAAGAACGAAAGATTTACGAAAGAAAACAGAGCATTATTGCTCTAAAACCATATCATAATGTAATGGATTCATGATCATTACAGATTTAACAAGAAGGCTATAGAACCTTCATTAGAGAAGAATCTCGAAGAGAGAATGAATTCGTGACTAAACCAACTCAACTAAATATATATATTAAATATTACATTAACTCTTTTTTCCATCATTAATTCTATTAATTATCATATTATTTTTTTATTTCTTACCTACTCGTGTACAAGGACCACCTACTCTTGTACAAGGGCATAGGACATACGCCCATGTGCTAATATGCGCCGTCAATCCATAGAGGACAATTTCATTGAGAATAAAAAAAAAATGAAACTTTAGATCCACAGAATCTTAGTTATTTATAAAACAACATCCACGTCAGAACTCACTTGTGGAAGGATTCCCAACTGTTATCCACGACAAAAAGAGTATTATAGTCCAATATCTTACCTAACATGCAATTTTGACGAGCTTGCACGTGACACAGTGAAAGAAAGACTTGTAACACGTGACTTGTGAAATGTGACAATAAACATATTGCAACTTGCGTTAAAACATTCAGAAAACAGATTAGGAATAATTCGAGTGCATAATACTGAAAACACCAAAGGAAAACACTGCAAGGAACAAAGGAGATTAAACAGAGAAAAAAACACAAACCGAGGAGGAATGTTGTGTCCTCATCTTCCTCATTCTGGCTTCTTGGCTAAGAAGAAATACATAGGCGTGAAAATCTCTCTCCTGTTAAACATCCAACAGTAGAAGAAGAAGAAGAGTATTAGTAATTGTGATTTTTGAAGAAAAGTTACTAAGTAAATATTACGTGACTTCTTCTCTCTCTCACCTTCCACCATCGACTAACCCTTCTGCTGCCTTTTCCAAGAAATCTTGAACTCTTTGGCTTCCTTTAGGTGCGAGTCTTACGTATTCAAGGAACTTCACCTACAAGTAATTACAATGCCATGTCAGATTAAAGGAAAAATATTTGTTGAGGTGTGGGAGATCGAGCATGTTCTCTGTTTCTTGTTTTTTTTTACCATGTTTTTGGTTATGAATCTTCCAGCGGCTGTTAGACGGAAGCTACTGAGGGAGAAATGGCTTTTGTCTAGAGGTAAGTACCAAGGGACAGGCGACTCCTTCGCAAGATCCTTTTCCCATATTACCTTTTATCCAACGAAAATCAAAACAGTTGTATTTAGATGTTAAATTTTATTCGAAAATGGATACGACCTGCACTCAGACAAGACACTTACTTCGAAGCCTGCCTTCTTCAAGGCTTCCAGGCATTTTGTAGTCAGTCTAATGTCCGGCAGACCATCTCCAATCTCTATTTCTGCCTGCAACCGTATAATCATGTAGTTGATAAACGGGAGATAACTATGCATTTGCAAGGGAGTAAGGGACACAGTACTATACCTTTATTTTCTGATGTTGTGCGTTTTCAGGGTCAAATGCATCAGTCATGCACCACTCATATGCAGCAAAACATTGGCCAGGCTTTAACACTCTATATATCTCGCTGTAGCATCCATACTGTTGATACCAATAATGATGAATCAGAATGCAACTAGATGCAGGAATAAAAACAAAAACAATGAAGAGCTAGCTGTTAAAAATTGTCCTACTGCATCAGGTGCGTGGCAGGTTGCTTCTATCGCATAAACTGCATCAAAACTGTTTTCAGGGAATGGCATCTTCATAAAGTCAGCCTACAAGATTAAAAACTGATAGTCTCCATCACGTTGCCCTCTTTATTGAAACCCAAGATTTACAAGTTATGCAGTAAATCTAAGAGCTACAAATTTAACTGACCTTGACAAAGTCACATGTCTTATCGACACCAGCAAGTCGGTTTAGTTCCTGCAAAGCATTGCATGTCAACATGAGTCGTAAAAGACACCAATGAATAAGCCCGAAACATTTTGATGGCATTGATATTGTCAGAACTGACATCCACAGCCATGAATGAAGTAAAGCAAAGATCAAAGACAAGAGATAACACTTGCAAGAATTTCGAGCGACCAAAGTGCATGACAGGAATGAATCATCGTTCACAAATATACATGCGTACCTTGCCTCTTGTGATCTGGTATTCGTTATTGTTGATTCCAGTAACAGATGTATTGCTGCAGTAGAGTCCACCACACACAAATTATTTTTGAATAGTATTCGAAAAACCATGAAATATACTTAAGAACTAATAGAGAAACACAGGAAGTAAATAGTGTGTTTTTGGTATGTGTAGTCATTCACCTGAACCGTGCAATTTCTCTAAGCGGTCCACCAATTCCACACCCTACATCCAATACCTATTCAGAAATACAAAGACATGCTTCATATGAAATGAACTGATTAGTGAAAGGCATATGGTTGAGCGGTTGAATAAAGCGATCAAACCTTTTGTCCTGGTTTTACACCAAGCTGAAGTGCAAGAAAGTGTTCATGGCGTTTAATACTCTCTCGAAGTGATTCTCCTTTCCATCTACAACAAAACTCATGTTAATCAATATAAACAGACCATTTAGCTGCAAGATGGAGACTTTTGAAGAAGAAGAGGAAAGACAAGAAGTACCTGTGAGCAAAATGAAAGGATTCCCCCCATCCGTACTCATAGAAGCTAGTAGCAAGATCATAATACTTATTAACCTGAAATAAAATAGTTATAAAAACAAAGTGTGACAATTCATCCAGCAACTTGGCCAATGATTTGTGGGTTAAAAATTAACTACTTGGCCAATTACACTAATTAATATTTTATCTTTCAAAAATATGAGCTAGTTGAACTCTAGTGATGACCATGTTTAAAGGTTAAAAATAGCTGGCCCCTAATTAATATTTTATCATTCAAAATATGAGCTCGTTGAACACTAGTGATGAGCAGGTTTAAAGGTGAGGAATGCATGTTGGATTCCACGTTCCATCAAAACCAATAATGAGTAACTAGGCCATGTGGAAGTAATTAAGAAAGCAAAAGGTGGCAGAGGGCATGCTTAAGGTGATCAAAACTTGTATTAAAAAGGGAACTTAACCAAAATAATGATAAAAAAAGGGGAAAGATGTTGGATTTACCATGTCCGTATAATTTGCTTTTCTCTCTTCCTCATCTCCTCCATGGAAAACATGATATTGTTCGTACCTGAATCATTCAATCACTAAGGATTAGTACTGTAAAGGATAAATACGTCATCAAAAGGCCCCACGTTCAAAAGAAAGAGAAAAAATAATAATAAACAGTGCAAATTCACCATAGAAGAAACCAGATATTTGAAGTTCACTATCAAAAGTAAAGTAATTGTTTTAAAATGAATATCCCTCCAAATGTTAAAAAAAATTGGGTCGGGCCCTCGAGAAAAAAGACAGTAGTGGAAATACACGTCGAAAAGAACAAGGAACGTGCCCTCCTTCCTGTATAGAAAGCTCAGTTCCGAAAAAAAATCCAAAGGCGAAATTCAACGCGTCCTAATTCCGTAAACAGATTAAGAATAAGATTCGGAATAGCTATATAACAGAATAAGACCTAGAAATAAGAGAAATGATTGAGTTACGTATACGTATACGGAAACGAGAGTTTTACTCAAATCGAGAGTGAAATGACGAACAAAAATGCGATTGAGAAGAAACGCCATTAATAAGTTTGTGCAATAAGATGAAAAGGGAAGCATGTTTACTTCTCGACTGAGGCGAGAACATCGGATTTATCGATCTGGCCACCCAGATTGGAAGCGAGATCCAGAGCGCTAGACTTCGACATTATCGAGGACGGAAACAAAAAGCGAAGGAAGGAGATCTGCAAGTAGTGCGGGAGCTTCTTCTCTCTCCTTTTTGTTTTGGAATCGCTGCTTCTCTCTTCTAAGTTTATTCGGAGATGAGAAGAACAGCTCCTAAGTTTTGTTTGTTTCCTTGAGGATTTGATTTGGGCTGATATTTAATATTAAAGTATTTAAGCTACTTAATGGGCCTTAATAAGCTAAAGTCGACACAGAGCTCGCGTTTTAATTTCTTTTTCTTTTATTTATTTAATTCATATCTAATTTAATATATATAAATAACATGAAAATAAAATAATATAAAGTGTTTGTCCTAGTGCTGCAAACAAAGTCACGGATGTGCTAGCACATTACGCTCTTTCTTTTACATTTTATAGGACAATTGTTTCGCTCAGTATTCCTACATGTATCGCTAATGTTGTAAGTGTCGATAGGCCAACTCATAATTCGTAGTAATACGTATTTAATAAGTTAAAAAAAAAAAGCAGTAGCAAGTGGTTACTCTACTTCTGTTACTAGTCTCATGCATAACTACATGGAATGAGAAACGAATATGTGGAAGTGGAAACGTTTGAATACATAGAAACGATTTTTTTCAAAAATTTAGAAAACGGGTACGTGTTGGAAGCGATATATATATATATATATAATGTAAAGATATAGATAAAATCATATTTAGAAAAACATTTGTTTATATTCACTTAATAGTAGATATGATTCTAATTGACTTCATGTATATCCTTCGCCTTGTACTTTCATGGTATCAAACATTTTGTGATTCCAACTAGCTAGAGAATATCTCTTTGTTCCATTAATCACTGACATTTGTTAAACTGTTGATTTTATTCCAATACTAATATAAGTTGGGGTTGTTTTTGGCATTACTTTACATTCCAAGTTCAAATATATTATATAGATACAATTCTCAAAAGGTATCTAGATACAGATTCAAAATGAAAAGGAACGCGGAAGAGAAACACCTATCGTCAGTTTTAATGATACATCAATGGTGTTGGTAATAGAGTCAGATCTGGCTGGGTATAGCTTTAAAACACTGTTGGTAAAAAGTCGAGCAATGAGTATGATGAGTTTAGGAACTTAGGTTGCAAGGTTCTATAAACATTTCCAAAATCGGATTCATCGCTTCTAAAATCGGCGTCACCGCTTCCAACATCAGAACCGCCACTTCCAAAACGATTCCATATACTAATTTTTTGGAAACGCGCTTCCGAGCGATTCCACGCACTTCTAGTTCCGTTTATGATTTTGAAGCGGAAACAATAGACTGAGGCACGGTTCCTTGCTACCTAGGTCTCATGTAAGAGCTTCAAACCCCCACTTCATTCCTATATGGGATGCATTTACTCTTTCTGAGGTAAATGTGGGCTAGTGGGTCGGCCCGTTGTGGCCCACCAAATATGTTATAGAAAAAAATCGGTTGGGAACAAAGCTAGTCCTAAGATTTCTGAAGTTCTAAGCGAAAAAACAGTCTATATTTATTTTATTATAAATTTAAAGCTAAAATAAATTACATAAAAAAAACTTTGATATTTAACTTTTTTTTCTTTTTTAACAAAAAAGAAAAAAAGTTTTTCTTTTTTACTATAATTCCTTTTTTAAGAAAATATATTAAAATAGATTATATAGATAGTTCTCTTGAAAAAAATATAATTATACAAAAAAAATTAGAAAAAAAAATCACTTACAAATAAAAAGTAAAACATGTTGCTTAAAAAGAGAAAATAAGAGTTAAGAAACAAGAAATAACGAGTTCAAAAAATGAAAAACAAAAATTGGAAATGGAAATTGTTGATAAAAAAAATAGAAATTTAAAAATAAAAAAAAGGAATAACAAGTTAAAAGAAACGATGGAAATAAAAAAGTTAAGAGGAAAAAAAATCGAGAAAACGCTAAAAAGAAAAAAAAACATCCTAACACAGTGAGTGGGGGTCGAACTATGCCATGAAACCGAAATGTCGAAAAGATCCTATTGGATCCTACATTTAGGGACCCGAAGAACCGATGGATCCTATTTGAATCCATTTAGTGTTAATTTAACGTTATATTTAATGTGAGTTTTAGAGTCATATGTGGTGAATTTTAAGGTGAATTTTAATGATAACACTAAAACTAACACTAGAATTCAGTACATATCGACACTAAAATTCACACTAAAAATAACACTAAAAGTACCATTAAAATGAACATTAAAATCGACACTAAATTAATAAAAATTTAACCATAAATATGTTTTTCATGTTTTTCCATATTTTTCTCTTATTTTACTAAATTTAGTGTTTTATTTAATGTCATTAATGAATATATTTAGTAGTGTTAAAATGAGGGAACATCAAAATGAGGAGAGTTTTACTCCAATGGTTCCCCTCATTTTCTTCATAAAAATAAAATTTTCTATGTATTTTTTATTTAAAATAAAAATATATAAACATTTGATGTGACAAATACACTACATAAAAAAATGAGGGGATGAATAGTGTCCCCTAAAATTTGAGAGGATTTTTCATCTCTCTCATTTTTTCCCTCATTTTGAGGGACCATTGGAGAAGTATTTCCCTATTTTTTGATGTTTTCGTTCAAAATGAGGACCATTAGAGATGCCCTTAGCAAAAAAAATTAGCCTAGAGTATAAAAAAGTCATTAATAAAATTAAGGGTTTAAAAACGTCATTAATAAAATTTAGGATTTAAAAAAGGATTTTTAAAGTTGAGAGATTTTTTTACATAATGGTTCATGTGTTTTTTTTTTGTTTTAATCCCTTTTATCTAATAGACGAATTAAACATTTTAGTCCCTTAAACATAACTAAACAAACTCCACATAATATCTTTTGGCATTTAATATGCTCTGTTATTGAATATACAACGACATTGTTAACGAGATTATTACTCTATGCAACTTATAATGTTATGTGTTTTGTATCTAAACAAAAATTAGTTACAAATATCATATATTTTTATAAACAACGAGAAAACAAATTGAACAATTTTATACTCGATATAGTTTGTTATGAATTTTTTTTTAGATTCAAAAGGATTGCATTATTAATTATAAAGTAATGATGATTTTAACAACATTATTACACTTTCAAGATTATAGGATTTAAAATGTAAAAAAATATTTGCCAGAACTTATTTTGTCAAATTTATTATAGAAGATATAAAATGTTAAAACATACACATTTGTGAGAAAAAAAAAACATACACATTTGAAGAGTTTTTTGTTTTGTCATTATCTTTTTTTTGTCGGATTCATTACCTTTTATACTAGGGGGCTTTATATTAATTAATTATCTTGAAATATTTATTTTGTAAGAAGATATGTTGATTTTATGAATCATCATTTTAAAAAATTTAATCTCAGAAAAATACGTAATTATAATTATTTGAAGCTCGGATGAGTTTATCATTATTATATTATTAGTTGATCGAGATTAATTTTTTAATATTTTTAACAAAATATAGTCTAAGATCTAAATATAGAAGGTGCAAGATAGCTAAACTAATTATTTTGTTAAATATTTACAGACCAATTTATATCATAATATAAAGTTTCTGTTAATGGTAGAATTATAATTTGATTAGTAGATTTTTGTGGAAGTAATGATGTTATAATTAAATATCTGTTTATGTTTGGGAGTAGAGTTGGGCAAAATAACCGGAACCAAAGAATCGGACCGAATCGATATCCATTGGATATCTGAAAGTAACCATACTCTTTTTCAGATAGTTTCAATTTTTCGAGTATTTTTTTTTCGTATTATTTTTTGGTTTTTTGTATCTTCTCGTAAAATATCTGAAACATAACCAAACCGGATACTTGATTTTTGGGACCGTACAACCCCAAAATTCCACGGTGGTTTGTCACGACTAGATGCGAACACCAAACTAAATATATCTATAAAACTATATAATATTAGATATATAGCCCAAAGAGAGAGCTAGCTTTTTTAAAAGTTAATAGGTTGACGCGTAAGATTTGAGAAAAAGATATAAAAAAATGAAATGTTTGTTAAAAAATAACTTCCACTTATAATTTGTTTTTATTGAAAATATAAATCAGTAGTTTATTAAAAAAAACTATTCCATTGAAATTATAACGAAAGAAAAAAAAATTCGTATGCACGTATTTTCTTAATTGTTTTAAAATATTTTTACTATGCTTCAGACGACCCCAGGCCGTGCCATGAGCACAAGCTAGGTAAGCTTGTGCTTAGGGCCCGAGATCATATTATAAATTTTAAGGACCCTATTTTTGTAAAATATTATAGTAGTCTAATGGTTACATGTGCTATTTATGAAGTTTGAGGTCTGTGGTTCAAATCTTTGTAATGTTTAAAAAAAAATTAATGTTTTTATGGGCCCAAAATTTATTTTAGCTTAGAGCCTCATTTTTTATTGGGTTGGCCCTGTCACGACCCTAATATAATTTTTTTAACATTTTTTCAAAAAGAATAATAATAATGTAACGAAAATTACAGATAATTTCTAATATTAAATGTGAAATGATAAGTGAACATGATGTATATTGGGACGGTCCATGTCGTTGTTATGAAATATAAATATCAGACTTATCAATCATCGAAACATTAGTGATTAACTGGTAATTATGTGATTATTACGTCGATGAGTAATAGGAAGATAAATTTAATTATCTATTTGGATAATATTTTATTTATTTTCAAGTTTTCTGCTGTCACCAAGTTGTGGACAAATACTAATATGTCAACCTAACACGACAAAAGTATAAGTCTTAATCGTTTTGATAACAAATTCTCAACACACGTAATCAATTTTAATTTTCATTTAATTTAATAAGTACATAAATAATTATTATTTAAGCCACTTCAATAAGTTAGGTTAAAACACGACAACAATACTTGAAAACCCAACTCATTTGTCTCATACTTTTTTTTTTTAACATCATTTTGGGTCACAAGTCCGATCTAATAGGCAAATTGTTGCACAAACCGCAACATGTGGGTATTAAACCCGGTATCTTGAAGAATTAGAGGGAAGCACTTACCACTGGATTACCTTGCTCCGGTTTGTCTCATACTTAAAACCTGTGCCACTAATGTTTTTGTTTTATAATTTTTATCAGGAATTTAACATGATCAAAATTACAAATATAAGTATTTTTAGCCAATTTTTAAAATCACTGGGAATTTTTTTTTAAATAGTTAAAGTTTTATACGAAATTTTAAAAATAATTCCTGCCTACAATCGATGTAGTAGGTTAAATAATTAAGCTAATTTTTAAATAATTTAAAATGTTAATTAGAATTGGTTGGGTGACACATACTTGAGTATAAATGGTGAAAACAAACGACACGGATGTAATGTCTATTTATTTATTTTCTTAAATAGGACGGCAATTAATTTAATTTATTTTTAATAGCTTTTGACTTTATTTTCACATTTATATGCATTAAAAATTATTATAATGAAAAAAAATTACCAACTCATCAAATTATTGTAAGTCATGTGAAATCCATCAATTTAGTATTCCATCATCACTTGTACCTTAACAAGTAAAATATTATAAAAATTTGTTTTATCAATGTAAAGTGTGTAAATTACAAATCGTGAAAAGTACAAAAAAAAAATATATTATAAGGTTTCAATTTATAATTATAAATTATCATTTAAAAACCATAAGAAAATAAAACCTCCATACAGCAAAATACAATCACAAAAAATAATTCGTAAAATATCTCAATAGACACACGTCGGTTTTATTAGCTGATAGAATACATAAATTAAATGCAGAAATAAAATGCACCCCAAGATGTTATTAGAAACAAAAGGAAGAAATTTCAAATGGGGAACAACTAGACCAACTTTGCTCCAACATATGTATTATATACATATAGATATTAATTCATTTTGCTTTAAATAATAAATAAATATATACACACAAATTTACTAAATATATGTGCTTACAATTATATATAGGGAATAGAGGAAACCCAAAACTCATACTTATTCAAGATCTCTCATTTTTTATTTAAAAAAAACGAAAAATGTCGAACAAGGTCCATGAAAGGCGTATAGCGATGGAAGAAGAAGATTCTTTAAAAACAAAGAGAAAGTATGTAGAAGTTGGGAAGAAGATAAAGAAGATTCTAAAGAATCTATGGAACGTTGGAAAAGATGATCCAAGAAGAGTAAAACATTCTTTGAAAGTAGGAGTTGCATTAACACTTGTGTCTTTATTGTATCTCTTGGAACCTCTCTTCAAAGGCATTGGTAGCAATGCTATGTGGGCAGTCATGACAGTCGTCGTCGTCCTCGAGTTCTCTGTCGGTAAACTATCTTTTTTAATCGAAAAATTCTATCATAAATTATCGATAATTTATAACAAAAAAATATATCATAAATTATCACAAATTATAACATAAATTATCGATAATTTATAACAAAAAAAATCGCCAAAGCATGGTAGACTAATTAGTGGTTCGTTACTTGTAAGTCTCTTCCTGTTTTCATGACATCTAGGTTCAAACAACCGATTTGCATTTACTTTATGTATTTAATTTATGTATTTCAGCTAATTTTTGCATTTATTTTCTATATTTATGGTCGAAGTGAAAAAATTTATCTAAAATTTATATTAAAAAAATCGGTTTCGAGTACAAATTAAAAAACAAATTAGACTCACAATTATTGATTTTAAACATAAAATTTTCAGGTGCAACATTGTGCAAGGGGCTTAATAGAGGATTAGGGACACTAATTGCAGGATCATTAGCATTTTTCATTGAATATGTTGCTAATTATTCTGGCAAAGTCTTTAGAGCTTTCTTCATTGGTGCTGCTGTATTCATCATTGGTATGTAATTTTTTTTCATTAAATTTCAATAAAAATGACGACATAATTTTCACAAAATGTAATTAATATATATCATACTTTTTTTTATTTGTGTATTAATATATGTTTTTTATTTTTATATGGAACAGGAGCGGCGATAACATATCTTAGATTTGTACCATACATAAAAAAGAATTATGATTATGGGATGTTAATATTTTTATTAACATTTAATCTAATAACAGTGTCGAGTTACCGAGTTGACACAGTAATAAAAATCGCTCATGAGAGATTTTATACAATAGCGATAGGTGTTGGTATATGTCTATTGATGACCATTTTGGTGTTTCCAATATGGTCCGGTCAAGATCTTCACAAGAGTACTGTTTCTAAGCTGCAAGGTCTCTCTCGTTGCATTGAAGGTACATTAATCATATATTCATCAACTTTATAATAATTTTTATAATAAATAATTGGAATACTTTTCTATTTATTCTGATGTTGATAAATTAATATTTCATTTATTGCAAATTTTAAATTAATCGTGATATATATATTCGACTAAATATTGTAAAATAATTTGTTTGATTTTTTAAAAATATGATTGATTTGTGACACCATAAAAAAATCATAATAATATGTAAAAATGTCATCAACTAAACTTTTTATATTTTCTTAGATATATATAAACCAAATCAATAGGATTTTCATATATTCTATTTATATTTTTTGTTGTTTTGTTGTCCGCGTAATCTTAAATTGATTATAAGTGCCGGAACAAGATCAATCTAGTGATAACTCTTTCGTTCTGTATTCAAGGACACTCGAATTCAAATTGTAGTGACGATATTACATTTTTGTATTAAATTTTTACTAGCTATTGGAATCGGTTTGTGTTAAAAAAAACAAAAACAAATAGAGTTGATTATAAGTAAAAAAAATAAACTATTTGAACATATTTAACTATTATTTTAATATAGTTAAATTAAATTTCGTAATACACAAGAGCATTACTGACTAGAAAAATAAAAGTTTATTTTAAACATTTTTTTTATATTATCTAGGTAACGTGGTGAAATGATCCCCAACCCTATAGAATTTTTTTTTTTTTGTGTGTCGCCTAACACAATAGAACAAAAAAAGAAAAAACAATTTAAGTGTATTGTGTTTCATTTATGTACAGAATGTGTAAGTGAATACTTTGAAGAGAAAGAGAAAGACGCCGAAACATTAGAACAAGATTCATCAGAAGACAGAATCTACAAAGGATACAAGTCTGTTTTAGATTCTAAATCCACCGATGAAGCACTCGTAAGTTATTTATTCATATTATAATTTAATCATTGATTATAATTTTATTAATATAAAATTTAAAAATATTTATAGGCATTGTATGCAAGTTGGGAGCCACGACATACGAGACATTGCCATAAATTTCCATGGCAACATTATGTCAAAGTTGGAGCTGTTCTTCGTCAATTTGGTTACACTGTTGTCGCTCTTCACGCTTGTTTAAAAACTGAAATTCAGGTTCATTTTAATTTAATTTATCCGAAGAATTCAATAATCCAATTTTAATTTTAAATCAATGTTTGATTTTTGAAGACTCCAAGATCTGTCCGCGTTCTCTACAAGGATCCTTGTGTTAGACTCGCCGGAGAAGTCTGCAAGGTTTTGACGGAGCTCGCCGACAGCATTAGAAACCGCCGTCACTGCTCGCCGGAGATTCTCTCCGACAGTCTCCAGGAGGCATTACGTGATCTCAACACCGCCTTCAAGTCACAACCTAAACTCTTCCTCGGCTGTACTAAGCTAAACGGCAACGTTTCACAACGAATCGATAGTGGACGACATAACTTACACGACACCGTTTTAAATCCACAAAACGGTGACGTTTCGCATCCAAACACTGAGAACGACGTCGTATCACATATTGGACAAAACACTGGAACTCAACGTAACGACGCCGTATTACGTCGTGGACAAAACGACGCCGTTTCGTTCTCAAATTTGAGAAGTGAAACATTAGATCGGAGATCGAAGGCTACTGGAGGAGAAAGGAAGATATTGAGGTCACAATTGAGTAAAATTTCGGTGATGTCGAGGCTTGAATTCTGGGAAACATTACCGTTTGCAGCGTTTGCGTCGCTGTTGGTGGAAATGGTGGCTAGACTTGATAATGTTATTGAAGAAGTCGAAGAATTGGGAAGGATTGCCTGCTTCAAGGAGTATGATAACAGTGTGGATCCGACGGCTGTGGAGGTAAGAGTGGAGACGCCGACGAATCTAGTGGTTGGCGTGGAGTGAGAGTCTGGGTAGCGAAATTGAATTTTCTGGTGTATAATTTTATAGGTGCTTATGAGATGGAGATTGAACCGATCGGTATGATATGGTTTAGTTTTGGTTTGATTTCGTTTGATTTGAATCGGTTTCCCATGTGATTTGATTCTCTTTTCGCCATGATGGAAATCGATTTTGTGGTTTGGTTCGGGTTTACTATAATTTTGACTTTTTCTGGTATATTTTTGGTCAATTATAAGAGAAAACAAAAATTGAAAAAAAAATGAAAATAAAGGGCCCAACCGGGTTCGAACCGGTGACCTATTGATCTGCAGTCAATTGCTCTACCACTGAGCTATGAACCCAAGTTGTTATACCCTCACTAACTTATTAATTAATATCTAAAACATATTTTAAAATTGCATAATAAGTCAATTCTCGTATTCGTAGACTTTATTTTATCTATGTTCAACGTTGAAAGTAAAAATTATATAGCTTAACGCTTAAATTATGTTATAAATGGTCCTATTATCCTTTATAGCTTAACGCTTAAATTATGTTATAAATGTTCCGCCATAATTCATTTTATGAAATACTACCAAAATATATTAAATACAAAATAAAACTTATACTTCTAAGAATCACTTCTATAAAAGCTGCTTTTAAAGGTATATATAGAAAAAATTATACAGTATGGTCCAATTAATCATTTGTATAGAGTAGATCAACGCTACATAAACATATATATATGTCAAACTTATAAGGATATAAACAATAATACATTATATTTTATATAAAGATTTTTAAAATATTCCATATAGAAAAAATATACTTTACCCTTTCCGGTAATCAAATATTAAACAGCCATATAAATATGTATATATACTTTTATGGAACAAAAAAAAGAGAAAATAAACTTTTAATTAAGCAACGTAACCAAATAAACCGGTTTGATCATATTCATAACTTTCCCAATAACCGGTTTGCATTGACTCATTCATGTACTGATTATCTACATCAGCATACATTCCACTCGCCGGAAAATCTATGCTTTGGTTTCCGATGATCGGAAAATCAAAGTCGTGATGAAAGTTTTCTGATGCTACCTCTTGGATTTGTGAATAATCCTGCAAAATGATTAAAACCGGTTTAAAATAAACAAAACTAAAATCCAGTTACTTTCGGTTTATTATTTTTATAATTTAAACGTCGTTACACTTACATACCTTTGAGGAATCAAGAATGAAATCAGGTGAAATCCAAATACTAGAAGAGTCTTGATTAGTATAAACAGAGTTATTAAACGGCGTCGTCTCCTCGCAATTAGGTGACGTCACCACACTTGAATAATTCAAATTTTCTCTCCAACTTTGATTTTTACGGATTTTTGAATTACTCTTGATTTCATTCTTTTTAGCCACACGACATAACACAAAAGCCTCCTAATTAAAAAAAAAAAGTTAAAGTTACAAGTTCTTTTAAAAAAAATATTACAATTAGTTAACTAATAATAATAAACAATATATTTTGCCCGCGTTTTGGAATATTATATTTTAAAATTAATTTTCTAATGACATATACTTGTACATTAACAAAGATTTATTTTTAATTTTGTTCTTCGAATATAATTAAGTGAAATCATGCAATCATATTCAAAGAGTTCAGATTATTTTATAAAGAAATATTGTTAAATAATAAATAAATTACAAAAAAAAAATTAGTTTTAAGATCGTACAATAAAACTAAAATAAAATTATTGAATAATTAATTTGGTTAAATATAAAGACCATCCAAATATATTGTTCTAAAGTTTAATTGACACATAAACGTAATTTATTACAAAACAAACATTTATTTTATAATATTTTTTATCAAATAATATACAGAAAATTAACCAATACCTTGTAATTTTGTGATCCATGATTTTCAGACAAACGAAATTCATGCATAATCCAATTTGTTCTATCGCCTGATGGAGCACGACCTTGGTAAAAAACTAGGGTTTTTCGATACCCAATCGTAGTAGATGAACGACAAGTGATTTTTCGATCTTTTCCCGTTGCTTTCCAATAACCGGCTTTTGTTCCTCTATTAGTACGTAAACCATTAGGATACTTTTTATCTCTTGAACAAAAAAAGAACCATTCCATATCCCGGTTTAGAAGAAACGACTTGTCTGAATTTACCAAAACAAAAATCCGGTTAATAAAATTAAAATTAAAATAAAATCATAAAAATTCTAGAAAAAAAAAGAAAATGGTAATAGATTTTGAATTTTGTCGATTTGGTGAAAATACCCCCAATTTTAAAAATGATTTTTTAGATCTGAACTTTGTTAACCGGATTTTGTAAATTAAAATAGAACTTTGAACATACAAGTAAACCATAATTTAAAATGTTAACATACAAAAATAAGTCAAATTTGCATAGTTATAAGATAACTTCAAGTTTAAATTTAATTTTTCGGTTGAAAACTTTGGTTATTAAGGTTTAAAGTTTAAAAATTTAGGGTTTAAAAACTCATTTTTAAAGTTGGTGGGAGCACTTGAGTAAGCCGCCGGCGCCCGACTGCGTCTTGACCCCTATCCAATTTTTGGGCCAATTCCCCCCTCGGTTTTTCTCCAAATCGACAAATATTCAAATACATTACCTGGTAATTCCCAAGGATCAAATTTATAAAGATCGATAACCGGTATGACTTCAAGCTCGATCTCAAGACCTTCGACTTTTCTTTTCAAGTAGTAATCAATGAGTTCTTCATCAGTAGGATGAAATCGAAACCCTGGAGGCAAACATGAACTTCCCATTTGCACAAATTTAATCACAGTAAAAATGAAAAAAAAAATAACCTTAAGTAAAAAACTAGGTGACAAAGCTATAACGGTTAAAGATTTGAAAAATCCAAAAATAGAAACTTTTTTCAACACTTGATTTGTTGTTAAGAAAAGATTGTTTGCATTTTTTACATGACAATAACATTTTTCGAAAAAAAAAACGTTCTTATGACTGATATTAACCGAAAAATCCTTGTTTTGGTAGTTGAAGTATCAAAATAGAAACTCAGAGGTTAATTTTGAAAGAAATGAAAGTAAGAGGGTTTAATTTAAAAAGTGATAAGATAAGTGATTAAGAGAATTAGAGAGGATTGGTAGAGTGCTGAATGGTTGAGGAATGATGAATATTTATAGCACAATGTTGGTCGAATATTTGATAATTAAATAAATGTTATGATGGGCTTATTTTAATGCATGATATTTATAAATGCATGTGAAAATAATAAAGATAAACCGAAAGTGATTAAGACATTACTTGTTTATTGAGTTCAAAAATAAATTCCAAAAGAAAATAGACCCACCTAGATTCAAAAAGGTTTTGGACTTGTTCACACTATACACATTTTGTGAAATATAAAAAATATTATTTGAAATTAAATAACATAATAATTTGAAGTTAATCTTAATTACCGAATATAAAATCAGATCCTAGAATCTTAAATATTTTTACAAAAATAATATAATTGTAGTTCTATATAATAGTGTTATTAATATAAAACTATATAAAATAACAAAATTCTTCAGAAGGATTCTATATATATAAAAACATATAAACAATTGATTTAGGCTTATCATGTTATATTCAGCCATATAATATCTGATTTCCTATGGAACTAATAATTTTCTATGATATATAACAAGTAATTAAATACTATCTTTTTAATGTGAACACTAACAACTTGTTAATTTTTTTCCAAACTTTTTTGTTTTAATAGGTTAAAAGTTATAGATTTCTTTATTCCTTATTTGTAATATTAAGTTTTAAGAAAGTAAAAGTACACGTCAGCATGCGTAGGACAGAACAACTTTTAATGTAATTAATCACTTTTATGACATAATGCAGAAAGATAAGAAACTATCTTTTTAATTGTTTGATTAAAAAAATTCGTTAGTTTATGTCTTTAATAACGACAAAAGAAGCACTTTCACTTTGAATATAATTAGTTGTAAGATAAATAAATTAATTTAAAAAGTTGTTATAGTTGAAGATATAAAGTTGTAGTTTTTGGTTTCCCATTTTGTCGGACCATTTTTTTACCGTGAAATATTTAAAAAATTTATATACCAAGAAAACCCAGACAATGTCGTAAAATAAATAAACTATTAAAGAAAAAATAAAGAACAAAGAAAGAAAAATTAGAAAGCTAATGATATTGGCTCGTGGTAAATTTCAGTTTCCCTTGCATCTGGATTCAAACCATTTTACTGCAGTTATTGCAATTAATTTAATATCATGACATAGTGATCCAAATTTTTTTAAATAATTAACAAAATAGGATATTAAGTAAGAAATATATGTTTTTGGGGGTTAATTACTTATTTTACTAGATGTTTCTCCCGCAATTTTTGCGGGACTAATATTTTATTTTATAAAAAAATATTTATTTTCCTCAATAATATATAGATAATATAGATATAAACAATATATAAACTAAGATTTAAGATAAAAATTTTTTTAATCAATTAAGAAAATAACACATATCTATATATATGACACATTTATCTTTAAATAAGAGATATATATTGTATATTTTAATTTTCAAATTTATAAGATAATTATGATATTTTTAATAATCTAAAGCATAAAATCATAACAATAAAATATTTAAATAAATTATGATAATTAAAAGCTAATACATAAATAATAAAGAAACTA
>KE152215.1:6074-18104 GCA_000411095.1 Aethionema arabicum | reverse complement strand
GTGGAAGCACACGACCATGCGCCCAGGTGGCGCGCGGTCGTGTCATATCACCCAGAAGTCTCGTTTTTGGTTGTTTGAGGCACACGACCGTGGGGCATTGTGGCATGGTCGTGGCCCTTGTTGGTGAATTCATAACTTCATGAGTTTTTGCTCCTTTTTGCTCCGTTTCTCTTCACAAGTCCTTTCTTGGCTCCTTGATGCAAAATATACCTAAAATGCTCCAAATGTCCCTAAAGACAAAGATAAAACTATGAATACAAGGCGTGTAAATGTGTCAAAAGCACCCTCTATGAGTATACCAAATGATCAAAGCAACATAGAGTTTGAAACAGTCGCTAGTAGAAGTATTGCAAATAGTTAGGAAGGAGCAGAGTAGGAGTGTGATCATAGGGATTGACTGTTCTTTGCTTAGAGGTGATAATGAGATGTTATATTACGCTGATGCCTATTCCTTGTTTCAATTAATGGCCATTTGTGAGTTTGGCTTGAAAATCTGTGGAAAGCATGAATTCTAATATGAGTCTTCTTTTTCTGCCGTTTTAACTAGGTGCCTCTTGTTTTGCTTGACGACAAGCAAGAGTTTAGGTTTGGGGGAATTGATAACCGGTATTTTTGACATGTTTTTAGGTTTTGTTTTTGCATTATTTTGTAGTGTTTTAGATTAATTTGGAGTGATTTAGGCACATATTGCATTGGATGAGAAGAAAGGACTTGTAATGCGAATTTAGGTAAAAGGGTCTAAAAGTCGACCACTTTTTCAAAAGCCCCGATCAAGCCCAATGGAGCTGCAAGGTTAGAAGAACTGGCCGACCTACCGGCCGACCAGAAAATCAAGTGGTCGGTCGGTAGCCTCAAACGCTGTGAAGAAATCTCTTTGGCCGACCTACCCGCTGACCATGTTATGAGACCGGTCGGTTGGCCAAGAAAGCCCAGAAAAAAGGAAATTTTCCTTCGCGATTTTTTACCTAATTTTTCCATATATAAACATGTAATTGATTGTTTCTCATAAGTTACATAAATGAGACATTAGAGGACGACTATTGGTGACTTTTAGAGTTTGGTCTGAAGATATTTCATCATTTTTTCCTAAGAAAGTTAAAGGGATGACAACCTAAGGCTCTCTGAAGGATCACTTTGTTTGTTCTTCAGATTTCACATCTATATAGCGAAGAATTCTTTTTCCTTGATCTCTTTCTAATTTTCTGCACTTTTTTATTGTGTTTGGTTTTGATTCAATGTTTTCTTTGTTTAGTTTCATGTTTGAGTAGATAGAGAGTTAGATTTTAGGGAGTTTTAGGGTTTCTAATTATCATGATTAGACACAAATAGGATTAAACAATCGTTCCTTCATTTATATATTGATCTTAATGCATGAATTGAATTGGCCACTTAGTTCATGAACTTAGGATTAATTTCTTGATTCCCAAAAGCTCGGAGAATACCTGAATAGATTATAGATTGACCAGTTAAACATGGCCAACAAATTTTGATGTCTAGGGCGACTGTAGACTTATCGAACCTAAACAGAAATAATGTTGGTTGGAGTTAGAACTTGGGGGAGAAACTAAGTACGCTAACTTGCTAGGATTAGAGATCGCGATCATTGCCCGACGGGGACCCGGTCTTCGGTTATGTTCGTGTCTGGGCTGATCTTAATTGAACTTGAATAAGTGTTTGATCATCGATTGCATCTCCTTAGATTTCCCTAGGTCTAGCGCTTTTTTATTATTGGTAGTTCATTTTATTTTATTTTAGTTTATAGTTTTGTGTCTTTTATTTTATTTTGTTTACTTTCTCCTAGTGATAGTAGCTAGAAATCCCTTTTTCTATTCCTTCTACCTTATCTCTATCTGAATCTTAAATACCTGCAGCATAACACTAGAGTCTCCTCGGTTTGATTGTTTTGTACTATGATGTTGTGATCAGGGCTGGAATAGAGCACAAGTTAGGGAAGCCACCGCTTAGGGCTTTTGATCTGAAAGGGCCTTTTTTTTAGTTAAAATTTACTATGTATGTGATCTTTTTCTTTTATTTGGTATGGTTTGATTAAATTCATCGTTTAGGATTTTCAATATAAACTATTAAATATAAAAAAAAAAAATTCGCGCTACATGAAACGTTAGAACGGTACTAATTGTGATGTTATGTGATTATTCATATCTATCTATGAGTTGTTTGTGTGCATAAAATGGAGAAGAAAGTTTTCTGAATATCTCGTATATAATTTTTGTAACACTACAGAAATCAAGAGTTCTTACACATATATATAGGTGGTGTTCGTTAACGAGTCGCTGAGATTGAAAAGAAAACAACGGTAACTTTGCCGCCGAGATTTTTTCTCTTAGAAATTCCGTTGTCGACTTATCTCTTTATCATCGACGGTAATCGCTGAAAAAAACAGCGACATGTAAACCTATTGAAACTGTGCCCGACTTGGTCTATTTAAGCAACGCCACGTCTCTTGCCCCCACTTTCTATGATATTTATTTTCATTTTTTAGAATAAAATATCGCCGCTAAACATTGTCGCCGCGACAATGAAACGACCACCACTATACTTAGGTAAAGAACCATCTAGACGTTATCCTCAAGCATGACGCGTGCCTTCTCCTTGGGATGATAGAGAATCAAATCTGTTTGCAATTGTAATTTCGTCATTTTCCATTGTAACAAACTTTCTGTAAATCCCACAACCATTTGATGATGTGCTTTCTTCAATAAGATAAGATTTTTGTTTGGGTTTGACTTTTCTTATGTAAGAATCTTGGGCTTGAGCTTTGAACAAATCAAGGCGCATGTCTTTTATTGCAATCAATTTCTCTTTCGTATTTGGAGTTGAGACGTATATGATGGAGTTGTCGCTTACAGTTTGAAACATGTTCTTGAATGTTTTCTTACGATATTATGTAGCTCAACACCTAGATTGCATGCTAGAGTCATCTAGTTTGACATGTTATGAAAAATGGATCATGTGAGGTTGAGTTCTTAATTGGGGTTTTAAATTGGGTTTAAAGTTAAAATTTAGGTATTTTACTAAAATACAATCGTTTGGGCAAAAGATTGCGTATCTAACATCGTTTAAAATTACACAGGGTTATAAATAGAAGATTAAATATGTGAAATTGAATACAATGAATTTTTCTTAAATTTTATTGATCGGGATTTAAATTGTACCTCCATTTGGAAAAATTTAATTGGTGAAATTAAGAAAGATGGAGATCTATTTTGCAATTTCTCCATTATCTCCGAGTGACAATCATTCTTTATTTGTTTTGTGTTATTTTTTTTTTCAAATTTGGTTCGTCATCACTTTTGTCTCTACCACAAAATAGAAAAATAAGAAACCATAAAATAAGAACAATTATTCACAGTTGAGTGGAGTTGAAAGGTTTGATGTCCGACAGGCTAAAGCTGAGTTTCTCTCCCTCTCCAATGAAGACATTGATTTCTTCCTTCTTTGCTCTCTCTTTGCTTTTTTCCTTCATATCACTATCACTCTCACTCTCATCCCATCCTCGCACATGCCATTTCCCAGCAATCTTCAATTTTGGTGACTCTAACTCCGATACCGGCGGTCTCTCCGCAGCTTTCGGTCAAGCTGGTCCTCCTCACGGTGAATCCTTCTTCGGTACACCCGCCGGTCGGTACTGTGATGGTCGCCTCGTCCTAGATTTCATAGGTAATACTAATAAATCACTCTTTTCACACATTCAGAGATTTCACCAACCCCTAATTTCTATGTTTTTGAAACAGCTGAGAGTATAGGATTACCATACGTAAGCGCATTTCTAGACTCCGTCGGTTCAAACTTCAGTCACGGCGCTAACTTCGCGACTGCGGGTTCTCCAATCAGACCTATGAACTCCACTCTTCGACAAAGCGGATTCAGTCCATTTTCCCTCGATGTTCAGTTCGTTCAATTCTCGAATTTTCACAATAGATCACAAACAGTTCGTAGTAAAGGAGGGATTTACAGTACGATGTTGCCTGAAGCTAACGACTTCTCCCAGGCGTTGTACACTTTTGATATCGGCCAGAACGATCTCACCTCCGTTTACTTCGCCAATAAAACCGTCGAACAAGTTAAAACTGATGTTCCTGATATCATTAACCAGTTCAAGAACGTTGTCATGGTAAGATTTTTTACTTGTAGCTCTCTCTTTTGGAAAAATACTAAAAATATTTCTAGTTTTATTAAGGGTTAAATTAATATTCTAACTATTATAACAATTAATTTAATTTTTAAGTTATTACGCATAGTTAAATAAGTCTGTAATGTTTTAAGATGTGGTAAGCTAATATCCTACATGTTAAATTCGTAAAATTTGAACGCCAAATCATTACCAAAAAAGTCACTGTAGTTAGCTAAAACGGTTTTGGAAATTTGATTAGTGGTTGTTTAAAGATATTATTATAGTTGTTGCGTTAATAATTTAATGGTTGAATTTAATGGATTTAATGTGTAAGTATCGGTTCACCACAATTTAAAAAGTTAGGAGATTTTCATAACGTGTACCGAATCAAAATGAAATTAGTTGTTATGATAGTGGGATAATAATTTCACATTTTGTGAAAGTACGAATTTTTTAGTCATTTTCCTTTTTTTTAATGAATGTTTTTGATTTTGGAGGAATAATTGGTTGTTTTTGAGACAGAATGTTTATGGAGAAGGCGGGAGATACTTCTGGATTCATAACACAGGACCTATTGGTTGTTTAGCTTATGTGATTGAACGGTTTCCGATTAAAGCATCAGACTTTGATACACATGGATGTGTCTCTCCTTTGAACCTCTTGGCTCAACATTTCAACAACGCCTTGAAACAAGCTTTGATCGAGCTTAGAACTGTTTTGACTAAAGCTGTCATCACTTATGTAGATGTTTACTCTGTCAAATATGAATTGTTTGCTCACGCGCAGAGACACGGTATTGATGCTTTCAAGATCTTGTTTTCGGTTATCTGAAATCTGTTGGATGTAATGTTTTGATTTTTGTTTCAACAGGGTTTGAGAGATCGTTGGTTTCATGTTGTGGGCATGGAGGGAAGTATAACTATAACAAGGACATAGGATGTGGGAAGAAGAAGATTGTTAAAGGCGAAGAGGTGTACATAGGACGGCCTTGCGACGAGCCGGACAAGGCTGTTGTGTGGGACGGCGTGCACTTCTCGCAGGCTGCTAATAAGTTCATATTTGATAAGATCTCCACTGGAGAATTCTCTGATACCAACCTTCCATTGAACATGGCCTGTCATAGACAATGAAGACAAAAGAAGGAGCTTTTTCTTGTCATGTCTTTTGTTTCATCAAACAAATTAAGCAAACGGTTTGATTTGACCATGATTTTGGTGAGACAGGTCTTTGTTATCAACAAACACACTCTACATAAATCAATAAAGTGTCCAGAGAATATGAAACATCATAGAGTTACAAGGAGGTAATGGCAAGAGTTCTCAGCTTTTGTAATGATTAAGATCTATTATTACTACTGTGATATCATCTAGACTACCTCTACTTACAGCCACATTTACAAGCTCTCTACAAGCCCTCTTGAGGCTGTTAGAACCGGGACTCGCTTTAGGCGAATAAGACTCTATTCTCATCCTTAATTGCTTTGCAATTGTGATCTTTCTTGACTTGGAAGGTGGACTCCTTGGGGATTCATTTTCACTGGAGAAGTTACTTACAGGGGTTGCACATTTTGGAGATTGAACTGGTATATCTGTTTGATGTTTAACGAGCGAAACTCGTCTCGAAGGACTTACATTGACGAGGCCGTGGTTCAAGTTCTCGTCATTTCCTCCCTTTCTTTGAGCTAAAACATTCAACACAGTGTCTACTGCTTCTTGATTACTAACTGTATCCCAAAGTCCATCAGAAGCTAAGACAAGAAACTCCATATCTTGTGTTAACTTGATTATTCGTGTTTCGGGGTCAGCAATCACCCATTTCTTGAGATGTGCATCTCCAATGCTTCTGGAAACAGCAAGTATTCCATGAACTCGCCAAGCCCCTCGATGAAATTCGACATAACCTCCCTAGAAGCAGATGTCAGAGGAGGTAACAACAGTTAAAAGAATCAGCAAATTACAAAATTCTCACAATGTCTTACCTGATTCTCGATTCTTTCCCGTTCATCATCTCTTTCAGCTTTGTGATCAGTTGTAAGGGCCTCAGCAACTGCTCCTCTACACAGCACAGCTCTGCAATCTCCTAAATTCGAGATAATGATCTCTTGATCTTCAATCAAAGCCGTAACAGAGCAGGCACCACTCACGACGCCCTGCATTTGTTGTTAACATCAAGATCAAGCCAAGAATGAGCAAGGTTCTATATGCAAGATTCAGAATTTTACCTCTTCTAAGAAATCACGATCAGTTCTTAAATAAGCAGCTTTAAAAGCTTCTTCTTTATCCCATTTCTCCTTGCAAGTTTTCATCATCTCAAGAACATTTTTGTGTAGATTCTCGGCCACAAATTCTGCAGCTTTACAACCTCCATGCCCATCATACACTCCAAAGAAACTCTAGAATCAATCCCCACCACAGTTTCGTCAAAATCCGGCGTCTAACTTTCGACACTTTTTTTTCAATGGTAAAGATGAATTGGATAAAGAGGGTACCTTTCTTGAGCTGTCGGCCAAACACGGTGCAATTTTGTGGCTGTCTTCCATGAATTTCTTCTTTCCCTTGCTGGAAACAACGCCGAATCCGTTTCCCCCAAAGCAGACGGCGTCGTTTTTGTGAGCTGAATCTCTGATTCTGAGTTTATTAGGTTGAATCTCTTGAAGGACATTGGGGATCTCTATGTGGGGAGGTCTTTTCCTTTTCAAAGATGACGGCTTTGAGAGTAGAAACGGGGAAGAATTAGAGGGTAACTCCGAGCTTAATCTATTTTCCATGGCAGAAGAAACGGTGGTCATATTTTTCCCCCGAGAGTGTACTGAAATGATTTTGAGACAGAGCCACCAACGGCTACAAAAATGCGAGTGGAAAAAGTCAATGGTAAAGCATATCTATTTTAGGGTTTGGCTCGGTCAAAAGCGAAGAAAAGTTCATTGTCAAGATTCAAACGTTCAAATTAGAAAGAATCGAGAATCATTATTATCATTACAGTGAAACTTTCATAAATTAATAATGTTTGAACAAAAAAAATTATTAATTTAATAAAATATTATTTAATCGAGAAAATTAATTTCTAAAATTAATCTATAAAACATCGGTTGAACAAAAAAGGGAGAATTAGTTAAATGTATTTTGGAAGAAGTGTTTTAGGTATATACACATTTGTAGTTTATTTTTGTTGTTTTATACACTCGCTTATAACATCTTATAACATCGTAGAAAGTATAATATCTCATAAATTTTGTTATAAGAAGTTATATAATACCTTATAACATCTTATAACACGGTTGGGTGTATAAAATAAAAATAGGGTGTGTGAAAGTATAATTCACACAAATTCTCAACAAAAAAATAGTATAACTCAAATTATACTATATTATCATGTAAATATTAAATTTATTATATAAAATATTAAGTTTTTATTTTTTGTTCTAGTGTCCTTATTTTTTTACATTTTTGTCTTATATGATGATTTATATTAATTGTTATTTGATATTGGAGAAACAAATAACATTAAAATCTTATTTTATTAGGTGTGTTATATACCTATATAATAAATATATATATATATATATCATATTTATTAATTTATAATATTACTCGGATCATAATTATAAAAGAATTTCAAAATAGATTATAATCTTATTATTTTATGAAATTTTATTAATTTTTACACTGTTCGTCGGGACTGAAAGAATTTATTAATTTATCAATTTTATTAAACCTATGCTACATTATTAGATAACTTATTATATTGAATATTAAATTTTCATTTTCTTTGTTTTCACTTTTTTATTTTGTTACATTTTTATCGGGTAGGATATCTTGTATTAATTGTTTTTTGGTATTAGAGAAACAAACAATATTAAATTGAGAATTTGTGTGAATTATATTTTCATATATCATATTTTTGTTTTATACACCCAATTATATTATAAGATGTTATAAGGTATTATATAACTTCTCATAACAAAATTTATGAGATATTATACTTTCTATTTACTAATATAAGATGTTATACGATGTTATAAGATGTTATAAGCAAGCGTATAAAACAAAAAAATAAGCTACAAATGTGTATATACCTAAAACACTTATTCCAAAGTGTATTTAACTAATTCTCCCTATTAAATTCTTATTTTACAAAGTTACCTCTTATATATATATATATCTAAAATTTATTTTTATTAATTTATAATATTATTGAGATCATGTTTACGATTAAATTTCAAAACAAATTAGTCTTATTATTTTATTAAATTTTGTTAATTTTTAGAATGGTCTAACTTAATACAAAAAAAATATGGGAGAATTAGTTATATGCACTTTGGAAGAGGTATTTTAGGTATATACACATTTGTAGCTTATTTTTTTGTTTTATACACTCGCTTATAACATCGTCTAACATCGTATAACACCTTATATTGGTAAATAGAAAGTATAATATCTCATAAATTTTGTCATAAAAAGTTATATGGTACCTTATAACATCTTATAACACGATTGGGTGTATAAAACAAAAATAGGATGTATGAAAGTATAATTCACACAAATTCTCAAAAAATATTAATTTATCGTGATTATTAATTTATCTAAATTCTACTATATCTACGTCGCTCGAATCCAGAACCTTTGGATGCACTAAAAAGACTTACGAGTAACAAATTACAAGAGCACTATCTTCAACCGGACTTTGACTAAATATATTTTGACAAGTATTTCGACCGGAATTTAACTAAGTTGATATGCACGGCCCTATATTTGTTAAATGTAAACACCAAATCACCACTAAGAACAATCTTTATAATAACCTAAAATAGTTTTGCTAAGGGAAATTTGCACAAATACACACTAGAATGTGTTTTTTGCACTTTTAAACAATCCAATGTCAATTTGTGTTATATACACATTGACCAACATTGACTAAATGAGAAATGATTTGTATATCCTTGTATTTTAACCTAAAGAGAAGTTACCTTTCTCTTGTTATTTTACTTTCGAGCGAGATTAAAAATTTGGGTAAGAAAAAGAGGCGGTGATTTCTAGGGTTTCATAGGCGATTTGTAGAGTTGATTTCGAGGCTTGATTTCGCGACGACGTCGACGTTGGTGTGTAAGTAACATTCCGATTCCTGGGTTTTCAATTTCCAATCTTCTTCTATTACGCGATTTGGGTTTTCGATTTCTTGGGTTTTCAATTACGAGAATAGGGTTCAATGCACGATTACGGTTTCATGATGATGATTTTTTTTTTAAACGGATGCACTTTATAATTGCTTATGATGTTAATTTTGCATTGTTTGAATGTGTTATATTGACATTATGATCGCAAGTGGTGACGATTTTTTTTTTTTGAAACGGATGCACTTTATGATTGTTTATGATGTTATGTTTTGTGTTTGTTCACTAAATGTGTAATATAAGTTGTTTATGATACTAACTAACATGTTGAAAACACAATAAGTGGTATGAAGCACTATATGACGTCTTATGATGTGTAATTAGAAGTGGTATGTCGCACTTTATGATTGATTATGATGTTAATTTTGCATTGTTTGAATGTGTTATATTGACATTATGATACCGTATGATGTTAATTTGCATGTTTCGTATGTATTCAGTTTTGTTTTAGTTTGTATTTGTGGTACGAGCTTATGATATCTTATAACTGACCGATTAATGACATGGTTATAACAGTTTATAAGAAATAAAAACAGAGTAAAACGTCTCGTCCACTCCATAATCTTCAAAAACAATTGGCATCAAATCTCGAAAACATATATCATCAACCACTTTACTAAATGATCCTCCTTTAAGATCATCTAGAATAAACTCACTTAACATGATCAGTAAATCTCCATTCTCCACATAATAAATTTAGCTCCAACATCCCACAATTCCACGACCGAACAATTAGAAAAGTGAACAACATGCAAAAAAAAAAATAGGACAGCTGCTATGGTAAATCATAAACAGTTATATGGACATTATTATCATAACTTCAGGGGGTGCAAACATAGAAGATTACATTTATTGGAATTAGATAAATGGCTTATGAATCATACGTAATTAGAAAAGGCTTATAACATGGTTTGGAAAAAGGTTCTATAAATATGACATAATAGTTATGTTTAGGTATCATAAATACTCTTATGATACCTTATAACAATCTGCAAAATCTGAAATTGCGAAACCTAGAAAAATCCAGAAAACCCTTAACCCAGAAAAAGAGTTGTACACAGAAAACCTAGAAATTAAGAAAAAACAAGGAACAAAACACAAAAAAAAAATCGAAATAGAAACATTACCCAACTAAAACAAAGATAAGAAGGAAGACCCAGTCAAATAGAAACACGAAATGAAGAAACATAAGAAGGCAGTAAACAGACAAGAAGAAAGAAAAGAAGAAAAAAAGAAATGGTATTTAAAGAAGAAAACAAGAGAACAAACCAAATTTCAGCTGAAAATAAACCCTAAACGCAAAATTAACCAAGAAATGAGAGAAGAAGTGCAAAAACTTAGATGCAACGGTAAGAATAACTTATTTTGACAGAGAGAGAAAAGAAGCTCACCTGATTTGTGGAAGCTTCGTGAGGTAGGAGACAACCTTAAAAAACTTTTTGTCTTTATCCAAAGATTTAGGTCTCCCTTTAGAGAGTAAGGGTAAAATCATCATAATGTATAAAAACAAT
The DNA here is from genome assembly GCA_000411095.1 of Aethionema arabicum. NCBI lineage: Eukaryota > Viridiplantae > Streptophyta > Magnoliopsida > Brassicales > Brassicaceae > Aethionema > Aethionema arabicum. The sequence goes on along the minus strand of KE152215.1, from coordinate 7,291 downwards.
ATGTACTTTTGCCAATATTAAAGGTATGTACATTTTTGCACATGGGGATAACCGAATGTGTATTTGGGCAAATTTCTCTTTTGCTAATGATCTAATAGTTATTTATTTGAGTATAATAATTGCTTTGATAAAACAATTCCTTGTCATAGTTATGTATTAATTTAACACTTCGTAAAAAAAAACAAAATTTGTTTAGTCATTTTCCCATTTCTTAACAACAATTTTCAAGTCTTTTTTTCGACAATATAATATCTTATTAAGCTTAAAGGTTTTGGGGTTTTTTCCCCTCACAAGATCATTTATCGGTGAGAGTAAAACGGAAGATACAATTGCAGAATAAAACGAAAAAAAGTTTTTGCATGCTTCGCTATTGCATCCGCCGCCGAATTCGCTGATCTTCTGGTATGTATTAGCTTTACCACCTCCACTCTTGATCTTAGGTTCATGAATTGTTGGTGAATTGTGTCGATCGATTTGCAGTTCTCGAGTCTGTTAAGGCTCTCCACTAGGATTTTGTAATCCAAGTAATTGATGACCTTTTAGATTTCCATTTTGCAAAGATTCTCCATCGCCTGCAATATGCTTTTACCTTCTGTTAGTAGCGGTGATAGTCGCCCTAAAGTCCTTTTTGCTCCCCAAGAGACAACGTTCCCTCTTTTGTCTCGGTGTAGCCAACCTAAGGCACTATGTGTTGTTTCATTATCCCATGTTCCCCCTGTGTTGCAGGCTAACCAGTCCGTCGGGGAGAAGGACCTTAAAAAACTTTTTGTCTTTATCCAAATATTTAGGTCTCCCTTTAGAGAGTAAGGGTAAAATCGTCATAATGTATAAAAACAATATGCACTTTTGCCAATATTAAAGGTATGTGCATTTTTGCACATGGGAATAACCGAATGTGTATTTGGGCAAATTTCTCTTTTGCTAATGATCTAATAGTTATTTATTTGAGTATAATAATTGCTTTGATAAAACAATTCCTTTTCATAGTTATGTATTAATTTAACACTTCGTAAAATAAAAAAAAAATTGTTTTGTCATTTTCCCATTTCTTAACAACAATTTTCAAGTCTTTTTTTGACAACATAATATTTTATTAAGCTTAAGGGTTTTGGAGTTTTTCCCCTTACAAGATCATTTATCGGTGAGAGTAAAACGGAAGATACAATTGCAGAATAAAACGAAAAAAGGTTTTTGCATGCTTCGCTATTGCATCCGCC
>KE152212.1:83703-117170 GCA_000411095.1 Aethionema arabicum | reverse complement strand
AAAGCATAAAAATAAATATATAGCACATAATATATATATATATATATATATATATAAACAAAATCTTGTTTTCGTGAAATTAATTTATTATTTTGAATATTTTTAACAATATACGTGTATTTATATATTGTCGACATACAAATTTTATGTTGAATTTATTTTTAAACTCTTGAATTTATATATTTTTCAGGGATAATTTATTTAATAATTAAATTATCTGCACAAAATCAACTTTTGCAAATGTATATCAAGTCATTGTTTTTTTTTTGTCTTTTTCATCTTCAAGTAATTGTTTTGTCACTGCAAATTATATAACTTATTACACAAATTAATTATCTCTAAAATAGTACTGAAATTTCTAGCAAAAAATGTATTGAATAGCTGAGAATATTTGTTTTATTTAGTACTATAATATAAAATAAAGTATTATCTCATGTTGTATCATAGTGATATAATATTTTTGAATTTCTTTAAATACAAAGAAAAGATGGAGTTAAAAAAAGGGCCCACATGTGTCGCTTTAAAAGTATGATGTGACTTTTTCGATGGAGATGCCACCGTGCGAAAGATTACAGTACAGTCTGGGCCACACCTTTCACTTTTTGATCTTCTCCTTATTAATTTTGGTTATATCCGGTTTACTTCGGTTTGGTTAAGTATGATTTTAATTTTCTTTTACAAAAGTGAAATTCGGATAGATCAAGCCATTTTTAATCGGTTTGATCCGACTTAATTTGACTTTTTTCACATAATTTAAATAAATTATTCTGTAATTTAATTTATTTTGACTTATACTATATAACTTTATTATTTTTTTTTGTAATTCAGTCTTTGTTTAACTTATCATAAGACATTTAATATAACTTAAACTTTTCGGCTATGAAAATTGCATAATATATTAAAATTTACCAATTAAAACATATGCATAATTTATAGTATATATAAAGTTATAAACCATTCCTTAAAGAATCTTTACTTTGATAATCTCTTTTTTTTTCTGTGGTCTTTTTACTTTTTCTTGGCCACAGCTTTGGTCCAAGTGAGCTTTCTCTTTGGTCCCTATTTTTTTATAAGAAGTGATAAATAAATAAAGTACATAATACATATATATATATATATTTTTTTTTAACTTACATAATATGTATAATATATATATATGATGTCATAATGTTCTAAAAAAGTAATTTAATTTTTGTGAAAATGAGGTTTACAGAAAACAATGTCGGCGAGGGCCGGTGGGATTCTCTAAGTATTAACGCATCATGTGAACAATCTAAAGGATTTTTTATTTCTATTTTCACTAAATTAACTTTATATAAAATTTTAAATAATATTTGTTGTTGTCTTCTCCTAGTGATAGAGAGGAGGACCAAACTCTCTGTCGCCACTCTCTCATAGTTTACTTAAACGTATGGTTCATATATTGTTTTTTTTTTCACTTTAATCTTGTATAACTTTTATTTTTTAGATTAAATATATTATTTTTGTTGGGTGAATATTTGTCCTCGGAGGATTTCTTCTTTTATTATTATCCTTATTATTATATAATAACTGGTGAAGAGAATCTTGAATGTTTTTGAACTCTCACAGGATTTTCTTGAGAATTTTTCTTACACTTTCTTCCTTTATTTCAAGTTTCTACTTTTTTTTTTAATTAATTATATAAAATCCAATATTCCTTTAACAGTTCCTTCAAAAGCTTGCAGAAGTATTTCTTCATCTCAAAGGAAACCATGTGTCTTCTCAATTTCTCATTCTTCTTTTTTTTCTGATCAAGTCTGAAAATTTTCCCGGAAAATAAAGGTAATCTCTTTGGCTTAAATTTTCCTGCATTCTCTGGCACTTACATGCAAAAAAAATTATATTTTTTTTTCTATATCAGTTAAATTCTTCAGTTATTCCTTAAATTTTGAAATTATGTGTTTTCTAGTGTTGTAATGTACACTAATAAGACAAGAATTGAGGTGAGATCTTGAGTCTGGACCTAATTTTGAATTCAATTTCATTTTCACTTCTCTGTATTCATAAATGAGATTCTTGAATTTAATGTATCTCTCTTTACAGATGATGATGTGATATATTGGTCAAGTTGTTAAGTGTGTTTAATGATTTTTCTAGCTATGGAGAGAAAACCCTTTTGTAGCTTCACATTACTGGTTCTTGTTCTGGTTTTTTCCTCCATTGATGACTCTGTACAGCTACAATCATCTCAAATTCAGACCCTTTGGAGACTGCAACAACTTCTCTATTATCCCAATGTGTTAAGCCACTGGAACAACTCAACAGATTTCTGCAATTCTGAGCCAAGTTTGTCTTTAACCATTGTGTGTTATGAAGACAGTGTTACACAGCTTCATATCATAGGAGACAAAGGAGGTAACTCATTACCAAAGAGCTTCTCCATGGATTCATTTGTTACTACTCTTGTTAAGCTTCCTGATGTTAAAGTTCTCACCTTGGTCTCTCTTGGATTATGGGGTCAATTACCTGCAAAAATCAACCGTTTATACTCATTAGAGATTCTTAATGTGAGTTCTAACTTCTTCTATGGATCAATTCCTCAAGATCTTTCATTACTTGCTAGCCTCCAGACTCTTATACTTGATCAAAATATGTTTTCTGGTCAGTTATCTGATTGGATTGGCGGGTTTTCGGGTTTAACTGTGTTGAGTTTGAGAAAGAATGTGTTTAATGGAACATTGCCTTCTTCATTGAGTAAATTGACTGGTCTTAGAGTTCTTGCTTTAGCTGGTAACCAGTTTAATGGAGAAATACCTGATTTAAGCCATTTGACGAATCTTCAAGTTCTTGATCTTGAAGGAAACTCTTTTGGACCACAGTTTCCTAGGATAAGTAACAAGTTGGCTACTTTGATACTTAGTAAGAACAGGTTTAGATCTGCAGTTCCTGTTGCTGAAGTGAGTTCTTTGTATCAGCTTCAACATTTGGATCTTTCTTCAAATACATTCATTGGTCCATTTCCTACTTCAATGATGTCACTTCCTGAGATAACTTATTTCAACATTTCACACAATAAATTCACTGGGAGGCTTTCCTTGAATCTTTCATGTAACTCACAGCTGATGGTTGTTGATCTTTCGTCTAATCTTTTAACTGGAAGCTTGCCTACCTGTCTTAAACCAAGTTCCGCTAGCAGAGCTGTTTTCTATGCAAGTAACTGTTTAGCTACAGCAGATACAGATCAGCATCCAGTTTCATTTTGTAGCAATGAAGCTCTAGCTGTTGGAGTTTTACCACAAGGGAAGAAGAAATTTTCTAAAATAGGTATTGCTTTGGGGGTAACCGCAGGCGTTCTTGGGTTAATTCTCCTCACCAGTGGCTTATTTGTGGTTCTTAGGAGACTAAATATTAAAAGAACAGCGGCGAGAGCTCCTCCAAGATTGATTACAGAGAATGCTGCAATGGGTTACACATCAAAGCTACTTTCAGATGCAAGTAAGATAATCACTTCCTCTGTTGTCTATTGCCACACATTTCACATATAAGATGAGCTTTCTTGATTCCTTTTGAAGGGTATATCTCTCAAACAATGAAGCTAGGAGCACTTGGTCTTCCAGCTTACAGGACATTCTCTTTGGAAGAGCTTGAATATGCAACAAATAACTTTGAATCCTCTGCTTTCATGGGTGAAGGATCTCAAGGACAGGTAAAAGCTTCAAGCTTTCTTTAACTTCCATGTTCTATACACTAGAATAAGCAGCAATCTTGAAACTTCTCTCTTTTGTTTTTTTTCCAGATTTATAGAGGGAAGTTAAAAGATGGGTCCTTTGTGGCAATTAGATGTTTGAAAATGAAGAAAAGTTGCAGCACCCAAAACCTTATGCATCACATTGAACTCATTGCTAAACTAAGACATCGACACTTGGTTAGTGTCTTAGGCCATTGCTTTGAGTGTTACTTGGATGATTCAACAGTGAGCAGAATGTTCTTTGTCTTTGAATATGTCCCAAATGGAGAACTCAGGAGCTGGATTTCTGGTATTTCAGTGAAAAATGTCCCAAGAACATATACCTGTTACAAGACTTAAAATCATTAATCATATCTTTTGACAATTTCTTGTCTTTGCTGTGTTTAGATGGGCATATGGGAAGATTGCTTACCTGGGAACAACGCATAAGCGTTGTGATAGGTGTAGCAAAGGGGATCCAGTTCTTGCATACCGGTATAGTACCTGGTGTGTATGATAACAACCTGAAGATAACAGACATTTTGCTGGACAATAATCTTGCAGCAAAAATCAGCAGCTATAACCTTCCATTACTTGTGGAGGGTCTTGGAAAGGTAAATGATGCCAAAGTTTAAATCTTTTTGATATCTCAATATCTTATCTTGAATCTGTTTTGCTTTCCCTCTTAAAGGTGGGGCAAATTGTATCTCGAACCGGACAAAAAGGCTTCACAAGGTCTGTAAATCATCTTTACTCCCGGTGAAAAAATGTTGAATTTGTTACCTCATAAAGGCTTCTCTGTTTTTCAGCAACATTGAAGATGAAAATAAAATCGATATCTATGACTTTGGAGTGATCTTGCTTGAAGTAATTGTAGGAAGACCATTGAAAACAAAGGCTCAAGTGGATGTTCTAAAAGATCAAGTAAGGTCTATTCAATATAAGTAGTCATGAATTCAGATCATCATCCACTTCAAAACTTTGTTCTCTCTTTGTTTATAGTTGCAAGCGAGCATTTCAGCAGATGATGGAGCACGTAGGAGCATGGTGGATCCAACGGTTCACAGAGCATGTTCAGATCAGTCATTGAAGACAATGATGGAGATTTGTGTAAGGTGTCTACTTAAAGACCCTTTAGAACGTCCCTCCATAGAAGATGTACTTTGGAATCTTCAGTTCGCTTCTCAAGTTCAAGATGGTTGGCAACAGAACAGTAATACTCCAAGCAGCCGCGGCTCACCTTCTCCCATTGTAACATCCTCTCCTCGTCTTCCTCCCTCTCGGTTACACTTAACAACACTCGAAACTCCAAGAAATTCAGGTACTGTTTTCATACTTTGTAACGCCTTCATTGATTTCCAAAACCTTGAGATCCATATAAATGGTGGTTTCTTCTGTAAATTGTAGGATATGAAGAGCAGGAGAGGTAGAGATGATACCAAGAAGTTTTCCTTTTTTTTTTCGTTGCTTATTGTTTTGTTTTATTTGTCAAAAAGGAAAAATACCTACAAAAGAGGATAATCTATTTCCATTTTAATTTGACATCGTAACTAAATTGAAAAAGAAATATATTCTAAATTAATTAATTTCACCTCTCAAATTATTAATAACATTTCTATAAAACTCTACATATATATTTCAACTTATTAAAATTTTCTTTTTTTTCTACATTATTAAAAACTATGTATATATATTCATCTCCGGTGAAAATCCTCCGTGGGAAACATAACCTCCGCACCTGCCACCGTGGACCCCGCAACGACGGAGAAATCAACACCACTCTCTTCCTCCTCCTCACAATCTCCTCCTCTTCTAACTTGGTGATGCGGTGGTGGCATTGGCTGCAACGAATGTTCTAAATTAGCCGGAGGCATGACGTCATAGCTACAAGCGGCGGTGGCAGAGAAGCTGTTCATGGCAACTCCGGCGGCGAGAGTGGTGGAGGCGGAGGAGTTGTTAGAATATTCTGGTTGTTGCATAACCACTAATTGTTGTTGTTGTTGTTGGTGCATAACGTTGGCCATTGCGACTCTACTACTGATTAGTTGTGATTGTACCACGGCTAACTCCGCCTGTAGTGACGCCACCTATATATATTTAGTCAATTGTAACTATAATTATTTAATTTTTTTTATTCAAGTACTTAAATATTTTGAGACACTTGTGTTTTTTTTTATAATTGACAATTAATTGTAGAATGTTACTGTGGTTAAAAGACAAGTGCGTTTATAAAATTTGAATGCAAAATTTTAAAAAGAGTTTAATTAGAAATGAATTAAAAAAAAATTATGCGACACTATGAACTGTTTTTTATGCATGAAAATACAATTTAGAGCTACTATATAAGTTTTATAAAATATTTTCAAATGAAAATTATATTCTTAGGAAAAAAAAATATTTTAGAAGAATTTACCAATTTTTTCTGATGTAGCAGAAAAAGACAAAACAATTTCTTACTACATATCTCAAGTAAGAATATCACAATTTATTTCAATATGGTTTTGTATATTAATTTAATCCACACGAGTATTTCTTCTTCTTTTAAAAAAATGAAATGTGTCAATATCAATTTTCAACCGTTACAAAACTTAGAAATCTTATTATAAATAATAAATAGTATCTAATTAAAAAAATCTGATAAAATCTTGAAAACTATAAATAATTAATTAATTAATGACCTGTTGTTGTAGAGCAAGAATGGTGGAGACGCAACCATAGACAGGATCAGAGAGTCTAGCTTGAGCTTCATAAGATATAGTAACCACCGCATCATGTCGACGGTTCATCGGAATATGAAGCAACAGTTTCGATACATTACTAGCTCCAAACACTTTATGTACCGCAGCGAATCTAGCCGCACCTTGGTCCGATCCAAAATGTGGTGCAAATATGCAACCACTCACACATTTTCTTCTCAAGAACTTGCAAGCTCCACACGGCGAAGCTGTCCCTGTTCCAGCCGCCATCGAGCCGCCGGAGAAAGATAACGACGACGGCGGAGTGCTGTGATGTGATGCCGTCGTTCGTTTTCCGGCTGATGATTTCCGGCGAGACTCTGAGGTTTCGTGTCCTCGTTGTTGATCAGCCATCACTAATCAAACATTAATTACACTTTACAAATAATATCAATATATATACATATATTTAATATATGTAATTAATAGATAATTGTATATGTATATGTGAATTTGTGTATATATATATATAGAGAGAGAGAGAGAGAGGCCACGTTTGTTTCATGAAGGAGGTCGCGAGGTGAATGTGGTAATCTTTCTAAATTTATATTATTCATTAATTAATTTTATATGTTATTTTAAATAAATCGACCGAAAGTAATTTTTTTTTAATATAAGGTCTAGATTCACTTTACCAAGCGAAAACTAAATTTCATTGTACACACATAAAATGGAATACATTTAATTACATTCAATAACGTTGTGCTTTTTATGTAACAACTTCAAATAAAAATTATTTTTTAACTAGTATACTAAATTGAATAACTTTAATAAAACTGATTAAGAGGTAATAATAATGGTTGATATCGTTAGGTGCAAGAAGGTGTGTATGGAGTTGGACGTTTAAAGAGAGTGTTTATTTATTATTTTGTGTAACTAATTACTTATTTTTGTTAGGTTGGGTTATTTAATTTTATATTGTTTAAGTATTAGTTATGGTTAATTAAAACTAGTTTATAAAAGATGAATACTTTTATTTTCCAAATGTGGAAAATTTATATTATTAAATTTTAATTTTTGTATGAGCTTGTTGGGGAAATATAAATTAAATAAGTATACTTATTGAGATTTAAGTAAGTATAACCCAAAAGTATACACAATCGGTAGGAAAAGAGTAGAGAATTAAACTTTGAAAACATACGAAAATTCACATCAAAACTTTAAATATATAAATTATAATTTATATTTATGTAATATTTATGGGGGCATTAGAAATGGTTGTCTGAGTCGGGAGAGGCACAAGAATCGTGGTGAGCGTTGCGTCTGAATTTCTCTGCAAACTAACTAACTCTTTCATCTCTCCTTTGCTCCTTTTCTTCACTACATTTTTTTTTCTTTCTTTTTTAGTTTTATACATCTTTTATTATTAAAATAATAATAAAATGATACGAAAGTTTGTAGCTGAAAAGAAATCTTTATCATTCTAAGAAAACCTGTGAAATAACTGATTAAATTTGCTACAAAAGTTGAATATTTGAGTTAAATTGCAGACATAACCTGTGAAATCAGGTGTTTTCACAAGGTAATGTTCCAAAACAATAGGAACTACCACAACAGCATTTTAATTTGTTGTTTCTGTTCTGCTCAGTGACATTGACATCTCCGTAACTGAAACTTAACTCCTCTTCTGCAAGTATGTCTCTTGCAGCGAAGAAGCAGAGCCGAGGAAGCAATTCTCCGGTGCTTCTCAAGAGAACAGTGGAGAGGTTTCCGCCGTCACAAGAATGGTTGATGAATCTAGCGATGTTTCCAATTCTTGTGGCGTCAATGTTTACCCTTAAACAGGCGTTTCCTGAAGGGAGATGCTCACGTATGACTAGAAGAGCTGATGTGAAGGATTGTGTGTTTGATGATCTGAGTTTGTCGTAGATCTTTTGGCGTCTTCTTGCTTCTTCTGTTGTCAATAACTCACCTTTTAAAGACAGAAAACATAGAGAAAGTCAAGTCCAAGAACAAAATCTTTGCAGTTTTAACTGATTGTGATTGATATGGCTATCTTAAACCGGTCTAAACCAGTCTAAAGGCTGGCTCAAAGCCAAGAGCTGGCTGTGTAAATGCTCAAGGATCAAATTCAATCATGGAACATGTTTAAGAGAAGATTTACAGATATAAGTTCTTGTCTCAAGTCTTAACTAAGAGAAACAGTAAACTAGACAGAATGTAGCAGAAAGCTTTTCACTGTATTCTCCTGGAGAGTATACTAAACACAAATCTGAGCTACATCTTCCAACTCCTATGCTTTTTCACCTAATGGTTAATTTCTCTAATCATGTAACCTTGAGCTAATGTTTGGAGCTTCCAAGATGTAATTCAAACCTATTGATTTCTGGAAACGAAATGGTTGTGACATTTTGGGGGATTTTGAGTAATGTTTACCTGCGTATTCGCAGATGAATTGGCCTTGTTTGATGAGCTGATCAGCGTACAAGCACCAACCTTTCTTCTCATCTCGTACGATCTTTAGACGAACTGAAATCCCCTTTTGGGTTACCCGGTTTGGGCATTCTGACCCGCATTCACAACCAGAACCACATTCATTGGCTATCTCATCTATGCCCGTGAGTGTTAAGCACTCGCAGTGTTCTTCTTCACACCTTTCACAGTCGCAACCAGATACCCTTTCTCCTGACTCGTCCACTAGACTCACCCTAAAGCATCCTCGTCTACTCAATGAGTTAACAGAATACTTCGACTCGTTCTCGGATTTGAATTCATTTCGATTTCCTAAATCTTTATCTGTGCTTGAACCATCGACATCTCCAGGTCGATTAAGCGAGACTAAATCCAAAGTTGGACCAGGAGGAGGTGTGAATTCATCTTTAGTCACCGAATTATCATCAATTCCATCGGATTCGTTAGTACTAGCGAGGGTGGATCCACATTCACGAGCAACATCTCCCCACCACTGCCGCGGAGGAGGAGAGGAAGCGGGAACCTGAAAAGGTGTGTAGATGAAGTACGCATATGGATGGGAATCGACGGTGTTGCAGAAAGGAATGGGGAAGTTTTCGAAGGAATGTGAAGCGTCAAGGGATCGGCGGAAGGTAATGACTTTGGAATTTAGAGCTAATCTTTTGCAGGCTAAGGAAACGTTAGCGAGCTCTTGAGAATTTAGCCATGGAAGAATCAAATTCGCACATCGGAGAAATGGATCGGTGGCTGTAATTATGTCTTGGGCTTCTCCGAGACGAGGCTTCTTTGCTGATGAGTGTTGCTCCATTATCAACCCCGAAAAGACCTAATCAGAAATTTGCGTAAGATTAAGAATAACAATTTTAAAAAATTAATATATAAATCCAAAAATTATAAACTCAACGGTTTGTACCGGTACAAGTACCGTACCGGTCCGGTTTGTGAATTATCCGGCCGTTCGTTTCTAGTTAAGCAAAATACGCGTTGAGAGAAATCTGTCATTTTCCCAGGAAAATCTTTTATTACCAAATTCCGTCTGAGAAAATCCGTGGGATATAAAAAAGGAAATTGAAAAAGCAATAAATAAAGAGAAGGTCAGAACTCAGAAGGAAAGAAGACGAGGGATTTCGAAATGCCGTCACCACCGACGACGACTTCTCTCTCAGTCACGCAAACCATAAACGGATCGCACAGTTTCACAATTAAGGGTTACTCGTTGGCGAAGGGAATCGGGATCGGAAAACATATCGCTAGCGATACTTTCACAGTCGGTGGATATCAGTGGGCAATTTATTTCTATCCCGATGGGAAGAATCCGGAGGATAATTCGCTTTATGTCTCGGTTTTTATTGCTCTAGCTAGCGATGGTACCGATGTTAGGGCTCTCTTCGAGCTTTCGTTACTCGATCAGAGTGGGAAAGGGAAGCATAAGGTTCATAGCCACTTTGATCGTGCCCTTGAGAGCGGCCCCTATACTCTCAAGTACCGCGGGAGCATGTGGTTGGTTTCCTTGAATTTTTCATCGATTTTGTTTCCTCTTCATCTGATTTTCTTAGCTCTTTCTAGGGTTTGGTGAAGAAGTTGCTTGCTTTCTACCACCAATTTTAGGGTCACTGTTTTCTATTTCAATTTTAGTAAAGTTCCATTGGTATGAGGGAGCATACTGTTCTTTTCTGGTTTGATATGAGGCTAGGGACACTATCAATGGTTAAGAGTCTAATCTCTGTTCTGGATTCTGGGCACTGGAGTCATACCATAGAAAATTGTTGGAGATCGTGAAGGCTAAAAGACATGAATACACAAGATATGATCAAAGTGATTGAGAAATTCACAGAAAATTGAGATACATTAGCTTGAATTTCTCAAATTCTTTTTTTTTATTGTGTAAGTGAATATGCTAGCAACATGGGGTCGTGAGAGCTTTATAAGAGAGAAGAAAACCAAAGTATATTTCTCGCATGTTAACATGATTTAGAGACTTTCCATTGTGATGCCTTCTATATCTCTGTTGATACCTTTGATCTTCATGTCTCCCATAGCTATTGCAGTATAAGTATTGGTTTTTCTGCTTTTATGTTCATCGTTAGGCTTGCATGTCTGAGTTAATTAACCTTTAATTACCTTGCAGAGTTTCTTGATTCAGTGTTTTTTGCTTGCAGGGGCTACAAACGCTTTTTTAGAAGAGCTATGCTGGAATCATCTGACTTTCTAAAGGATGATTGTTTGAAAATTAATTGCACCGTGGGAGTTGTGGTCTCAGAAATAGATTGTCCACGGTTACATTCTATTCATGTTCCTGCATCTGATATTGGATCTCATTTCGGCATGCTTCTGGAGAATGAAGACGGCTCGGATATAACTTTTAACGTATCGGGTGAGAAGTTTCGTGCTCACACGTTGGTGTTGGCTACCCGATCTCCTGTCTTTGAAAACGAGTTTCTTGATGTTACCGGAGAAGAAGATTTAGAAGTCGAAATTACTGACATGGAGCCTAAGGTTTTCAAGGTAAACTTTCTTGTAACCTTTTCACAACGCTATAATTGCATTACACTACTCTCTAATTCTTAATTGTTCTTGATTCATCAGGCTTTGCTGCACTACATATACAAAGATGATCTCATCGAGGACGCAGAGTCATCATCAACTTCCGGTTCATCTGTTGGTCCATCTGCATCAGACTCATTAGCTGCAAAACTACTGGGAGCGGCTGATAAATACAAGTTACCGAGACTCAGTTTATTGTGTGAATCAGTGCTTTGCAAGGATATATCCGTAGATTCTGTTGCAAATATTCTGGCGCTTGCTGAGCGGTACAACGCTTCAGCCTTGAAATCTGTTTGCCTGAAATTCGCAGCAGAAAATCTAATCGGTATGCTTCTCCTATAAGCTCATTACTTAATTTGATGCCATAAATGGTATCCTCTCTCAAATTTAGCCTCCGAGTTCTTATCTTATGACCCCATTCTTTAAACGCAGCTGTTATGCGATCAGATGGGTTTGACTATCTAAGAGAACACTGCCCATCTCTGCAATCAGAGCTTCTGAAAACAGTTGCAGGATGTGAAGAGGAGTTAAGTGGAGGAGGGAAGACAAGAAGTGTGTGGGGACAGTGTTCAGAAGAAGGTGGAAGGCAACAGCAAGCTTGGGGAGAAGTGAATGGAGGAGGAGAGAGAAGTCAGAGTGTGTGGGTTCAAGTGGTCAACGCCAATGCAAACGGTAGAAACAATAACAACGATAACAGTGATGATCCAATGGCAGAAGATTGAGCAAATTAAGGTAATAAAATTTGGTGAGCCAAAATAGGATCATACATGGCTTTTCTTCTTGATCATAACGTTGAGAATCTTGTGAATGCTGTGGTTTTGAACAGACTAGAGACAGTGATCATAAGAGGAGAGAGATGTGGTGTTGTATAACTGATGGAATCTTTGTGAGTAAGTTATAAAGTTAATATGAATTCATGATTGTGTTCAGTGTCTAAGATCTGATTCTAGTTCTTGTTTGATTGGTAAAAGCTGTATTGATATATTTATCAAATTAATTACTGTTTTAGGCTCAATGTAGAAAGAACATTACTTTAACTAAACTGGTGTATGAATGGTAATATTATGGAAAATTAAGAAAATATAAATTATAATGGATGGTTAATTTTATAATTAATTTATGAAATGAGTAAAATAAACGAATGAAAATACAATTTTTATTCATAAAATACGAGTAAAGTCTTCCAAGTTAAAATAAATAACACTTCTCTGGATAGGTTTGGGAACTTTTTATAATTAAAAAATATACCTATAGAGAATGGAATCTGTTATTGTTACTTTTACTCGAGCAAAAGGAATCTATTAATTAATATATTAATTTTGTGATGGTAAATAAAATCTTGGCCGTAATTCATAATTCATGAGTTGTCATGAGAAAAATCAAGTTATCCCATTTGTGGATATGAGAAACAAACAATTAACAATCATCGTCTTCTAGCCTTCGTTGTATTCTACCCACGAGAATCTCGAATTTCTTCATTTTGCGGAAAGTTAGAATCCTCTACGCCTCTTGCAGTATCTTCCGCTCCGACACGCATCTCGATTTTTGATTTTAATAGTTGATAAAAGGTTCAATTTTTTCTTTAATGATTTTCTGAGTGAAAACCCAATGGGTTCGCTCTAAATCGATTGAAAAAGCAGAAATTTTGCGAAGTTGTTTAACTTTCGTCTGTGGGTCTGTTGATATGAACGACATCGGTGGTTCAATGAAGTATTCATGGGGTTTGAATAGTTTTATGAGAAGAAAACAAGTTGATTCTGCTAATCTTATACAAAACGATGGTCATCAGCTTGCCAAGAAATTATCAGCAGTTGACCTTGTTGCTATTGGTATGTCGATTAATTTCTAATCCTTGTCCATAATTCGCCATTCTTGTTGCCAAAGATGTTGCTTATACTCGCTTTTGTTGATTTGTTAGGAGTTGGAACAACAATTGGAGCAGGAGTGTATATTCTTGTAGGAACAGTTGCTAGAGAACACACAGGACCTGCTCTTGCTGTATCATTCTTCATAGCTGGAGTAGCAGCTGCTCTCTCCGCATGTTGTTATGCTGAGCTTGCTTCTCGATGCCCATCTGCTGGAAGTGCTTATCATTATGCTTACATATGTCTTGGAGAAGGGTATAGATGAGATGCATTTTATATGTGAAATTACTCAAGTATTGCCCCAAGAAGTAATATTCTTGTACATACTCGTCTTTAAGTAGATAGTTTTGGTGTTTTTTCTGTTCTAGGATTGCCTGGTTGGTTGGTTGGGCACTGGTATTAGATTATACAATCGGTGGATCAGCCATTGCCCGTGGGATAACTCCAAATCTGGTAATGTATTGTGAATTTTACTTTCCCTTTTGAGTTATATGTATATTGTTACTTTTCTTGTTTTATTTTGATTTAATACTGACCAGTGCATTTGTTCTAGGCATCCTTTTTTGGAGGTTTGGACAAGCTTCCAGTGTTCTTAGCGCGGCAAACCATACCCGGTCTTGATATTGTTGTTGATCCATGTGCAGCACTGTTAATCATGATTGTCACAATACTTTTATGCTTTGGGATTAAGGAGGTACTTATTGAATACCTTTCGATGAAGTTGTTTTGTGACTATCTGCACGTCTAATGATGAACTGCTGGTAATTTTGTCTTCTCAGAGTTCATTAGTACAAGCAATTGTAACATCAGTGAATGTTTGCACCTTGGTTTTCATCATAGTAGTTGGTGGATATTTAGCGTGCAAGACTGGATGGGTTGGATATGATCTTCCGAGTGGGTAATTAACCTATTCTTATTGATCGAGCTTAGTTCTATGTGTCAAAATTATTTAAATTTACTTATAATTTCGTTCTTAAGGTATTTTCCTTTTGGATTGAATGGGATACTTGCTGGATCTGCTGTAGTATTCTTCTCATACATTGGATTTGATACAGTTACTAGCACGGCTGAGGAGGTACACAGTTTTCTGATTAATGTGTTCGTACTTTTGAATCTGTTTTTAAAAAGGATTTAGACAGAACATAAGTCATATGTCTTCATGCCAGTGTCCTTGTTTTTCTCCATAGAGGACTCGCTTTGACGATTCTGTCTAAAACTATAATAGCAAAATATGTCAATTCGTAGCATTATGAACTCTAAAGTTAACTTTTTCGTTTTGCTGCAACAGGTTAAAAATCCTCAAAGGGATCTCCCACTGGGCATTGGGATTGCTTTACTGATATGCTGCATTTTATACATGCTTTTATCAGTAGTTATTGTTGGATTAGTCCCATACTATTCATTGAATCCTGATACTCCTATCTCCTCTGCATTTGGAGATAGTGGAATGCAGTGGGCAGCGTAAGCATCATACATCTTTTAAGAATCAGTCTCTCGATTTCAGGAGATTGAACGTGTATATGTATTCATAATTCCTTTCATCTTGTGTTTGTTGCCTCTTACTATTCATATTTATTCCAGGTACATTTTAACCACTGGGGCTATAACTGCTCTGTTTGCAAGTTTGTTGGGGTCGCTTCTTGCTCAGGTATTAACCAAATTCTTATTGCTTTGAAAACCCAATTTCAGTAGGTGTGCTCATACCTAGGTACATGATTGCTTTGAGCTCCATAATTCCTGTAACTTTATCTAGATTCCTTCTGCATATAGCAGTCATCTCTGTTTATTGAAAGGAAAGAAAACTGTTCATGAGAAGATAGTCATCATATAGAATAGATGTTTGATATATTCTGGCAAAAACAATTTGCAATCAATTTCATAGGGTTGGTAAAGATAGATCAATTCTAGGTCTCTGCTGGTGCCTTTTATGAAAACGCAGGAATATGCAATTGACAGGATTCTGTGGTTTCTGGTTTTAGCCAAGAATATTCATGGCAATGGCTAGAGATGGGTTGTTACCGGCTTTCTTTTCAGAAATTAGCCCACGAACTCAAGTACCAGTGAAAAGCACAATAGCTATTGGTGTCCTGGCTGCTGCATTGGCATTTTTTATGGATGTTTCGCAGCTTTCCGAAATGGTAAGCTTGCCTCCATTATATAATTTTCATGATGAAAACTAGTCCTAGGGAGGGTTTCATCTATAATATAGTGGCAAACAAAAATGTAGAATTGGTAGTCATTTTTTTGTCGTTTTATATTCGAGCTTCTGTTACCAGTAAAGATCCTTCTCCGAGTTTTTTATATATATATTTACTTTAACAGGTTAGTGTAGGCACTCTGATGGCATTCACTGCCGTAGCAGTTTGTGTTTTGGTGCTCAGATATGTACCACCAGAAGGAGTTCCTCTACCATCTTCCTCTCAAACTTGGACCAGTACGGATGAAAATAGATCTGGAACTGAAGGTTTTATCAGTGATGCTATAGAATCATCTGACTTGCCTCTACTTGGTGATGAAACAGCTCGAGGTACTAAATCATCGGATTTGTTAGTCACATAATAATCGTTGTGTTTGTTATTGAGATTGTTGATATGTAGAACACTAAAATCTTCACAGCCTTTCATCTGCCTTTGAGAGTAATGTCAAATCTTTGCTTTTTCATGATTGAGCAGATGAAAAGTATTTGGGAAAGAGACGTAAAATTGCTGCCTGGAGTATAGGTCTTGTGTGCTTAGGTGTCTTATGCCTTGCCTCAGGAGCTTCTGCTGAGCGTCTTCCAAGGTCTCTCACGGATCAATCATATATGATTTTTAGTCAAATTTTATGTCTTTGTTCATCATCTGATATCTTGTGTCTGCTCTATCATATCCTCTAACCGGTTTTCTTTTCGCTTTGGCAGTTTTCCTCGGTACACGATATGCGCTATCAGTGCAGCCATCTTGCTTGGCAGTTTGATTACTCTTGGCTGCATAGATGAGGATGATGAAAGACACAACTTTGGACACAAAGGAGGTATACTTGATTATCACATAGCTTAGACCGTGAGGCTTATGTCTTAATATTGACCAGATATAAGATACTGCAAGCCATACAAGTAGACCATAGATTTATACTCCATTCTGTATATTGCAGGGTTTCTCTGCCCTTTCGTCCCATATCTTCCTGTTCTCTGCATTTTGATCAATACCTACTTGATCATCAACATTGGGTGAGTGGTTTTTGACATCTCCACTATAAATATGTCTTCATAAGATATTGGAGTCTTGCTTAAACATTGTTTATGTTTCAATTTGCAGAGCTGGGACATGGATTAGAGTCTTGATATGGCTAATTATTGGAAGCATGATCTATCTGTTTTATGGTCGGTCTCATAGTTTACTGAACAATACAGTTTACATCTCGGCGTCTTGTACTGCCAAAACAACAGATCACCTCGCCTGAGATCAATGGTGTAATACAAAAGCTTAAAGGATTCAAACTCAAGGTAAATGTAGGAAAGAGCTAAACACATAGCACAAAATTGAAAACAAAGGCAAATATATTCACATTTTCTTGTACATTGTTAGTGGTCTTAAACTGTATATTTTACAGTCTCAATATCAGCTCAGTAATCCTGAACCCTTAAGCTTCATGTTTATCAAGAGAGTAAAAACACATTTGCTGCAGATAAGTGTGCAGTGTGTAGATATATACTCATTAAAAGAAATTGAAGAAAGTTCATATAATATTTTGATTTGATAAATTATATTGAAATATAAAATTACCTAAATGTGATGTAAAAGGACAAAAAGTTTGCAGAGAAAGACAACAACAAATGGATTTAAATGTCTGAGAATCTCCCTACATATACTCACTTCAAAATGTATCCACCTCCAGACCAGACTTTCCAGCATATATTCACAGTTTCATGAACTGCAAACAAAAATAACAATCAAACATATAAATATCCAAGAAATGACTGCAACTTACTCATATGCATGAGGATTCCACAAGTTTTTGAAGAATTTGCATTATTGAAAAAGAGCAACGCACCAGTGGTTTCTTTGGACGAGACTCTCTTTCATCTTAATAGTCATCACATGAAACAGATATGAATTTCGTAGTCTCACTTGTTTGCATTTACTTAGCTGATTGTAGCTTCTCCGTTCACTAAACTGCTTCTCTCTTTGTCACTGCTGCTGTTTTTCGTTGACTTTTCACCACCACCGGTTGCTCTCCTCACATCTTTCTTCTTCAGGACAAGTTCATCTCCAGATGAAACTTTTGACGCTCCTCCGACTTGTCCAGTCTTCTCATCAGCTGCACGGTCCTTTGAAGAATTTACATATTTTCTCGGTGAGCCCTTGTCTTTGGTAGACTCACCTGTCGGCTGTTGTTTCTGACTGTCTTTTTCTGTCTCTGATTCAGGAAGTAAAGCTTTTACACTAAGTCTAAGCTGACCCTTTTCATTCACCTGCATTGTCCATGTTTTGTTCAAGAACTTATCAAATATCAATACATTTATAAATTCTCTATGATATAGATGCAAGAACTCGCTGACCTCTATCAATTTGACATCAATGTGGTCTCCTACTTTAAAGGCCTGAAATAAAAAAAAGTATTGAGCATGAGCGTATGTGAAGGATTAAAGGTTTCTAAAAAGAAGGAATTAGTGGGTACACTCACATCCTCAGGTTTGGCCAGCCATTCAGCACTCAGCTCACTGATATGGCAAAGTCCCTGCAAAAATAAAATCCAGAATTTGTAGCTATATCTTTGCTGTATACAGCTTTGCAACATATATGAGGTAGTAAACGCAGAAGAGTAGTACCTCACGCCCAGGCGCAATCTCTACAAAGGCACCGTAAGGAGCCATTGATTTGATTTCACAATTCCTGACAAGAAACAGATCAAAATCCAAATCCATGAACGCATTTTTGTGAGAATGTGTAGAGAAAATGAAGAATAGTATTCAAGAAAGACATACCTGTAGATATCTCCAACAGCTGGAACCATTGTCAATCCACTAATAATCAATCTCGCTTTCTCGAGATTTGCCACATCGTTGGCCATAATTTTGACCTTGACAAAGATAAATGTTAAAAGGTTATTATGATGAACATAACATAGAGATCATTAAGAAAAATAAAAACAAAAGAAGCTGTGATCTCACAGTTCCATCATCTTGCATATCAATGGCCTCAACTCCAGATTCTTCAATGATGCTCTTTACTTTCTTCCCACCAGAACCAATAAGAGAGTATACTTTGCTTGGATGGACCTGCAGTACATGAAACACCACAATCTTTAGTTCAACACAATAAGAGACTAGACTGGGGAAATCAGTAGAAGCCGGACCTTCATAATTAGTATCAATGGAGCGTATTTTGAGAGGCTTTTTGCAGGAGGTGGTGAACACTTTGCCATTTCAGCTGCACAAAAAGAGAAAATATTAACGTTTTTCATGTACATGACAAATTCCACCAATTAAGAAGCTTTTGAGATGTGTAATTCACAGTTGGAAATCACATAAATTCTTACCAAGAATATGGCGGCGCCCAGCTTTTGCCTGCATGAGAGCCTTTTCCATTATTTCTAAAGTGATTCCTCCAACCTAGTTCATGATTAAAGAGAAGAAACACAAGAAGTTAGTAACAGCTTTTATTTATTTCCCTTCAAAGAGACCTAAAGTCTGCATTCATTTAATCAGAATATCCAGGAAATTAGACAAATTCAATATAGGAGCCAATCAAGACATGGATAATAACCTTGATGTCCATCTGAAATGCTGTAACGCCATCTTCATTTCCAGCGACCTATTGACAGACAAAGCAAAACATTTAAAATACAGGTCAATGCCTACACCTTGAAGTGCGATCTTCTACATTCTTTTTCAACACATTCCGACCTTAAAGTCCATATCACCAGATGCATCCTCAGCTCCAGTGATGTCAGACAAGATAAGGGGAGATCCATCACCGCCAAATTCTTCAGTATCCAAAACCATTCCCATTGCTATTCCAGCAACAGAGCATTTGACTGGAACACCAGCATCTTGCAAAGCCAAGCAACCGCCGCAAACAGATGCCATGCTGTTATGTTTTCAGATTAATATAAGTAGCAAGCACTAAATCCATCTACGCAATATGATGTATTCAAGTTAAGGGGACTATCATATTACATTTATGTATATCTATACGGAGAATATTACAAGGAAAAAGAGATAAGTTAAACAGAGAGCTGACCTTGAAGAACCATTGCTCTCAGTAATTGTACTTTCGACACGTATTGTGTAAGGAAATTTATCATCACTTGGTAATATGGTCTCCAGTGATCGCTCTGCTAGTGTTCCATGGCCTATCTCTCTTCTACTGGGTGCTCCAATTCGTCCAACTTCACCAACAGACGATGGAGGAAAAGTGTACTGAAACATCAGAAAGGGCAGCTGAGAAATCTCTCCAAGCTCATCAAGAAATATTGAAATTACTATTTTTGTTATATGCAATAAATGACATCAAAAACCAAAGATAAAAAAGTAGAAAAATAACATCTAGGCATACTTCCATGGTTAAATCACTTGCTTAAAATCATAAATTAACTGAATGATTTCAGTAGGCGAGATTAGCATGAAATAAAAAGTGCAATCATTATTCACAGCAACATTATCAATATGCATATGAAGATTAATCTTTAAATACATAAATTGAATGAAAAGAAGAATATATATATATATATATATTAGATACCTGAAGATAGAACCTCTTGTATTCACCAGAACCCTCAAGGTTGTCAATTCTCTGTGCCATTTGTTTATCACCAAGAGTAACCACTGCCAGAGCCTGAAAGAATTTTACCTTAATGTCCTTTACCAAACATACAGACTAAGGATTGCAATATGACACAAGTATGCCTGAATTCCAACATAAATCTGATACCTGTGTTTCACCGCGTGTGAAAAGAGAACTGCCATGTGCCCTTGGAAGCAGTCCACATCTTGAGTTAATGGGGCGAATTCCGTCTGGACTACGACCATCGCTTCTTTTACCACCCTATTGATGATGTTAAGCACGATTCTTTTACTGTATAAGTTCATAAAATGTTTGAATGAGAAAAAAAACAATTAATCAGATGTTCTATACCTCAACAATTCGCCTCCGTAAGAGCTTTGACGATACTTCTTTGAAGACCAGCTTCACATCCACTTCAGAAAATAGCTAGACAAGGGGCAGTCACTGGTTTGTTAGCATTCACAACAAAATGACCAAGATAAAGGACAATTTCAAGATCTAGAAAAGTTGAGATACTCACTAAAGGAATAGGTTTCCGAGGGATTGGTCTTATGTGAACATCACCTTGGTCCACCTCACCTTCAGGGACAACTTCCTCATCCTCGTCTTCATCCTCCAACAGGTCAGGTTGTGCTTCTGTGGTTCCAAATGCTACCTCGTCAATCACATATCCCTTCTCTGTCAGTATTGTCAAGACCTTTTCTTCCAGGGAACATATGGCTTTCCTTCTTGATATTTTGCTCTTAATCTGCAGCGCTTTCGTCAAGTCCTCACCAGCAAGTTCCTGGACCAGAAAACAATGCATGACACACTTCATTTACAAGCTAATATCACTGCAATTTCATTCAACGTATAGATTTGGCCCCTTTATTATCCCCAAGAAGCTGTCAAAATATTCGCTGAACTGAAAAAGTAGTTTACTGCCAATAAGCATAAGTAGTAACTCAAGACTGGACAAATCAAAAACATACTTCTACATGCTTGTATAGCTCAGGAGGTGGCAATCTGATAGCATCAACCATTTTAGGCTTTCCATATTTCTTTGCTAAAGCTTCGATAGCACTGCATGTTGCTTGCACAGCTTCCTGTTAAATGAAAAAGCCTCTCATTTACATCAACACCCAGAAGATGACTGTCAAAATGAAAAATAAAAAATGAAATACCTGTCCAACTTTAACAGCTTGGAGTAACATTTCCTCAGGAAGAAAATTACTATATCCCTGCAATCCCAAATGCATACAATGAGCAAAGGCTGCTGGGTCAAAGACCAACCCGAACTCAGTTAAAAGATAAAATTTGACCTCTATTGTTAAAATTGCAGTATCTGTCCCAGCAAGAAACAAATCGAGCTGTGATTCTTCCATTTCCTTCACGGTTGGATTGACGATAAATTCACCTCCAATAAGACCAACCCGAACTGCTGCAATAGCTTTTGAATGTGGCACTTCCGAAAGAGCTCTGTGGTATTTTATTCATTGCAGGCTATATCAATTTCCCCAATACAAAAGTTTAATCCATATAAAACAAAGAAACGAGATGACCCTACATACACAGCAATTCCAGCAGATGTAACAGCTAAAGCATCAGGGGCATGTAACCCATCGTAACTCAAAACCTGAAACCAAAACCAAGCAACCGTTCAGTCCAAAACCAAGCAACTTTGGATGAAACCATAACCAAGGAGAAAACTACAATCAATAGTTTAGTCCACAATAACCATCATAAAGGTCTACATGATGATAAACAAATCAAAGACGAGGAACTTACCCAGGATAATATCTGAGTTTCGTGGTAGAAACCTTTGGGCATAGTGGGACGTAGAGGCCTATCAATCAACCTACAAATCAGAACCTGCATAGCCAACAGAGGAAGAAACATATGAAGAAGGAGAAAGAAACAGAAGAAACCAATTTTTTTTTGCATCTGCATCTGTTATACCTCGTGGTCTTTTGTTTTCCCTTCTCGCTTAAAAAATCCTCCACTGTACCACAAGAAGTTCCATTAAAGCTATGATACAATTTCCTTGTAAAAAGAGATTCCAAGATTGCAAAGGAGTAAAGTGTGTACCTAGTTCGACCTACAGCTGAGAATCTCTCCTGATAGTGAACATAAAGGGGAAGAAAATCTGATGGCTCACTAGGGATATCAGCTAGACAAACGGACGTGTAAACAATCTACAGTAGACAAGAAGATAGTCAAAATGAGATGCAAAACACCCACCACATAACAAAGCAAAAGTTTTGGCATTTGTATGAAGCACACTTACGGTTTCTCCATCCGTCACCGTTACTGCAGAACTGGCTTGTCTCCCCATAAGACCAGTCTCAACTAAAATCTAGAGGCAGTAGAAAATAGAAAGAGTGAGTCCCACCAAGAATAAACTAATAAAGCTTTAACTTATATATCTAAGAGACGGGCTTTGTTTCTCAAATTCGAGTAAAACAGGCTTGTGAAGAACTACCTCTCTATTTCCAAAAGGAATTTTGACAGAAATGTGGTTAGGAAAAGCAAGAGTCCCATCCACGGCGGCGTCAGCATCCTCAGAAACATCTGACCTAACTAGAGCTCTCACACTAAATTTACTCGCGTTACTAGCAGAAAGAAGAGAGAGAGAGCACGATTTCTCTCCGCCGCCGCGTCCGCTGGAGTGAAAACGAGGGAAGTTTCGACAACGGAGAATTCTACTACGGCGAAGCGGCCATAAGTGTGGAGTACTGTGAAGCGCGTTACTAGGACTTGTTAACATATCTTCCTTCGACACAGTGAGAGAGAAGAGTGAGAAAGAGAGAGACTTTATCCGTTCTTTGCAAAGCGCGGGACCGTCTTTGTGACTGTAGAGAGTTTCAGGCGTAGTCTGTATTGCTCCGGTTTACTAGTCGAACCGGCTTTATACCGAGTCGGTATGTGGACATATGGCTAGGTTAGCCAGTACTCGCTAGTCGCTACTAATTTCGTAATTTGTTTGAATTTTATCAATCAGAAGAAACGGCAGCGTTTAATATATTAAGCTAGTAGACCTAATTGGGCTTTCCGTGAAATTATATGGGCTTTAATTAATGAATATATAAACCGGAAATCGAACCGGCTTCATTCCGGTCCGGTTCGGTTCAGGTGTGGGATCTTCTCCACTATCTCTGGAGTGTGTAGGCGTTCTGTGAAACAAACACTTGGCTTCGGGAACTTTGATCGGCGATTCTCCAAAGTTCTCACCAATCTTCGTCTTCTATACGGTTCTGAGATAACGAATTAGGCTTTAGATTTTGAATTTCGTTTAAATTTCTGAAAATTTTTCCAGATGAATCGGGCGTGGGTTGCAATCTTGTCTCCTTTTTCATCTCTCAAGGTTAGTTGCTTCTCTCCTCTGCTGGGATTGTATTTATACAATTCTAATGTAGCTTGATTGGATTACACAATATGATCTAGTTTTAACTCCATAAGCTGAGTCATGCTTGAAAAATGTGCGTCATAGCATAGCTGACCTATGTTCTATTGCGATACGCCCATTATTCCAGATAAGAGAATCAAGGGCTAGTCTTATCGATGTCAGAGAAATGAGATTTGGTGACAATTTCTGGGAATTTTTAGGTGCATTGCTCTGTCGCCACTTGCTTCCGGACCTGGTTTATATGTTAACTCAGTAACAGAGAATGGAGCTCAGAAAAAAAAGAAACTTTCAATCGAGAAAGGAAACGAGTCTGTACATTCCTTCTTTAGCTGGGGTTTTGGCGTATGAACATGTTGTAGCTAACATTTACCTATCAATAGAATCTATGAGCTTGAAAAAGACCCTTGGTTTACTTTACATGTTTCTATAACGATTCTTCTCAACACTCAACAGTAATCACTATCTTCTCTTTCTCTACCCACCTCTAGCTCCCTATCCTCTCGTTGAGCCCTTAACATTTCAAGACGCTGAATACGATGTGGAATCGTACCATCAAAACGCATGCTCTGAGGATCATCAGAATACGCTACATAATACGCCATGACACAGGCTTGTATCCACGCCAAAGCTACCCTTCCCTGAACACACACAAAAATCAGGTACATAAGCTACATTGTTTTTTAAGCATTTTGATCCATTTTCCTCATTTACAGCTAATAGCTATAGTTACCCGATTTATGAGATCTTACCATGAAATATCCTATGATGAAAGCGTAGAGAATCACTTCCAATGCGTAGTCCTTGTGGATGATCAACGTCCATATTCCTGCAGTCAATGAGGAAACTGCTCCAACGGAAACTGCGCTGAGGAAGCAAAAGGAGCTAGTGAGATCAGAATCTATCAGTTTCTCTAACCCATTTTTGTTTCTGAACTTCTTCCAGGTATCACTTGAAGCTTCAACGAATCCTTTATCATAGGCTCCTACGTGCACAAAACCCCATCTATTTCCATATGTAATGAGTGTGTTGGCGATGCTAAAGAAGCAATCAGCACCAGAATACATGAACTCATCACTGCTCCCTGACATCAAATTAAAGCTTCTAATCGTCCCTCTGATGAATATGATAATAGGAACAAGTGTCGAGCCAATACAGACGCTCCCAATCAGGTGTTTAACAGTGATACGAAAAGCATCGTAAGCATCCATATCTTCTCCACTTGCAAAGTTTACATATCTCGCTCTTGAAATGGAAACTAGTTGTACATTCTTGATAACTTGCATTGTCCAGGCAAAGCTTATCATGATTATAGAAATGAACAAGATATCTAGACTTGTTCTAGTAGAAGTTGCCCCTCCAATTCCAGTCACCAAGAAACCAGAGTAAAAGATACTAACGAGTAAGGAGATACTGACTACTTCTCTGGTTCTTGCAGGTGGAAAAGCTGTGGAGAGTGTCAATATCTTACTGGTGTAATCAACCCTCTGAGTGATCCAACAACCGTACAAGGACTGAATAATACCGAAGAGTGAGAAAACTGCGCCAACCCCTGCTTCCTTCGCTGAACCAATCAGAACGAGCAAGATCCCAACCGAACATGTGAGTAATGGGCCAAGCCAGAACGTTATTTTGAACGCTGTTAATGAGTTGTAGATAAAGATGCATTGCCATGCTATAGATGCAACTCCTGAGACAGCAACAGATGCTAGCAGAGGAGGATACCATTTTCTGGGGTAAAAATGGTGTGAACTAGCTGAGATAAGACCACGAATGGTGAGAACGATCACCAAAAGTGAGACTAATGTTAATTCTGAGTAGAGAAGACCCTTGAATAGAGTTCTGCTGAATTTTCCGGCTATTGTTTGTTGTCCTGCAGGAGTTGTTTGACCCTGTTGTTCCTGCAAAGATATCGAGAACTCTCATCAATGGTATATTTGAAGCTAGTAAATGCGAAAGGATACAAAAGCTCAAGCAAAGCTCCATAGTAGAAGAAGAAGAAGAAACACAAAAGAGGAGATGGATCTGGCTAAGTGTGTTGTTCTTAACGCAAAGAAGATGATCAAGAATCTGGTTCTTGAATTCAAGAGAGAGAAAGATACCTTGAAGGCGATTGGAGAAGGAGGAGGTTGAGATCTTGTTCTTGGTTCTTGAATCTGCACGCGAGAAGCATTGCTTGTTGATGTGAACATAGCTGCGTTGTATTGCCAGATGAGTTCCTTGGAACCCAAGCTCCTCACATCATCTTCTTCATATATATATACAATAAGTTAAATTCCAAATCAAATCATGTAATGATGTTTATTTAATTATTTTGGAATAATTAATATACATACTTTATTCGATTGCTTGTTGACTTACTCCATCTTTAAACTAATCTATACACTTATTATTTTTTTAACTTCTTCTTTTTTACTTATGAAAGCTTCTTCATGAGTTCCTGATCCCCCAAGGAAGTTAGATATAAAAAATAAGAAAGATAATTTTTATTTGATTTCCAAGTTACATAAATTAGGGAAATATGGAAATACGCTTGTACATAATTTATTTTGTTAGAAATACGCTAATACATAATTATAAAAATATTATATTTCTGAGGTAGGTTTATAGTCTGGTAGAATTGATACATTTATAGGTTCATCTTGGCTACCTACCCATCGTTATAACAGAAATTTTATCTAAATTTTATTGTTGAGACAATTATGAGTCCATGTGTAATCTATTTTAGGGTCCTAATTTAAATAAATAAAATATTAGATTTCATTTAATATATAATTTGTGATGTTAATAGCTCTTATTATAATATGTAAAATTGCGTACTATAATAAGTTATAAAATTCTCATCTATAACCCCCTTGGTTGTCCAAAGGGAGAGTTTGGTTTGCTGACGTGGCTTAATATGTGGCTTAATGACGTGGATTAATGACGTGGCTTAGTGACATGGCATATAATCTTAATTTTTCTCTAATGTATTTAATTATGCATAGGAAGAAAATATAAACGTGAGGGTTAATAGCAATTAAAGTTTTTTTTATATAAAAGAATAAATTAGTAGACAAAAGAAATACGTTTGTCAGCTCAACTTCTATCTATTTTTTTTTTGCTTTTTGATTTTTGATTTTTGTGGATAAGTATTAATACTCAATGACTTTTCACGGGTTTTCTATGAATATTAATTTTGGTCGTTATATTAATATTTCTTAAATTGATTAAAGAAAACTAATAAATAAGGAATAAAAAAATCTATTTTATATGACTATATATTATCTTTGTTGTTTCATCTTTTTTCTCGTCGATAGCTTCAAATAACTTTCATGTGAAGCTGTATTTATTACAACTAAGATCACATGCAATTTTGATTTTGGATAACAAAGTTCACATGCCATTCTAATTAAGAATAAAAATATATTAAATTTTTTTTGTAATTAATCCGGATTAGTGTAATTTAATTAGATGTTTATTTTTCCATAATAAGGTGTTTCTTAATCATTTATATGCTACATTTGGTAGAGTATTGTTTTTTTTTAATTTAAATAGATTTTAAAAAAATCATTTTATAATTAATGGATTCATCATTCATGTTTTACTCTATAGTAAAATTATAGAAGCATTAGTACACACACATAACTATATAATAAATACTGATTACTGTAATGTAATTTAATTAATTAGACGATTGTTTTGGATGGTGAGGTTGTTAGGGATAGATTGCTTACTCCTTTACTCGAAAACATACAAATCAATACCTAAATAAAGTATATATCAAATAAATAAAAAGACAAAATAATTAGGTAAAGTGGAATTCGTGATATTTACCAACTCAAACATTCCAAACTATTTTTCTATTCATTTTATGAAAAAAAATATTGCGAGTATATATGTATTTATTTTACAAATCCTAAGTGCACTAATTAACGATGTCCACTAGAATAATAAAGTAAATTAATTAAACCTTGTTTATTTTGCTGTTAAAAAATGCTTCAATATTTTAGTACACTTGATTCATTTTCAAATTGGGCAATTTTCATTATAAGATTAATAATGATATAAAAACTATATAGTATTACGTTAAGTTGTTGAATGAAAGTAAAGCATACTTGGTTATATATATACCCAATTATTGAAATAACATAAACACTATATATTACCCAAATTATAGTATCACACGGAAAGCTCCATCCACACGTTACTCTATTGATATCGATATATACGAAACTGTAATATATAAAATAAAATAAATATGAATGGTCCTTCCTTGGTATCTTTGACAAAGTCCAATTATTACCACTTCTGATCATAACATAAATGGGCTATTTGGGCCTAGCTGGGTTATAATGAAAAGGTCAAAGCCCATTTATGAATCTACTACTATGATGTGAGAAGGGTAATTTGGTAAATCAGCACGAGCAGAGTGAGAGTATGAAGATCTGACAGGTGGAGGACTTAGCTTCAAAGCAAGGAACCCAATCCTACAACCTTTTTAGATCTTCTTCCTTACATCTAGATTTCTCTCAAAATTGTAAATCAATATCTATTAGTATTAAATTTTTGGGGAAATGGTTAAAAACAAATTTATTGATCGTAGCTTAATGTATGTTACATTATTTTATAAATACTTTTTTTTTTTGCAATTTATTTTGCCATTTGAAGTAAATGTGCCTTATCTTTGTTTTATTAATGAATACAAATACTTGTCCAATTCAGTTCTGACAAAAATATATATTTTGAAAATTTAATAATCACGTACGTTGTTGATCAATGTTTCTTTATGTCAAGTTTGGTGATAATCATCTTTCACAAACTAAATCTACCAATTCTTTAAATATTTTTTTAAATATAATTTAGCTAACAATGATAATGACTATTTAAAGTATAGATTACAATATAGAAATTGACATATTCATTCCATTTCTGTGTCCTTTAAATCAATTTCCAAAATCCAAGGGTAAAAATAGAAAGAATAGAAAAATAAAGGGGCATCTTTGTGATTAAATAAACTAACTACTAGTTCATCATTAAACCACAACTAGTTCTCTCTCTCTCCTCTACAGAGATTCCAAGAAAATTCAAGAGAGAGAGAGAAAATGGCGATGAAGAAGCTCTTGATGATCTCTTTCTCTCTAACAATTTTCCTATTCTCCTTCCTTTACTTCCTCCCAACTTCCACAACTCTCTTCACTTCCTCCAAACTTCCCATTTTACCCCTCGAATCCACTCAAAATCCCAATTCTACCCTCCCCTGTTTCGCCTACCTAATCTCCGCCTCCAAAGGCGATACCGGAAAACTCAAACGTCTCCTCCGATCAATCTACCACCGTCGTAACCACTACCTAATCCATCTAGACCTCGAAGCACCGGAAAACGAGCATTTGGAGATGGCTCGATTCGTAGCTGGAGAGCCTCTGTTTCAGTTAGAGGGTAATGTAATGATCGTTGGAAAACCGAATCTAGTGACTTATAGAGGACCAACGATGCTTGCGACTACACTTCACGCCATGGCTATGTTGTTGAGGTGTTGTCGGTGGGATTGGTTCATCAATTTAAGTGCTTCTGATTATCCTTTGATCACACAAGACGGTACGGTGAGTGAGAGTGATTAACCAATTTTTTTTATAATTTAATTTCAATTAATTCATGTTTCTGATTCATAAATTCGATAACTTTAGTTGGAATTTAAGATTAGTTGATTGGGTATTATGAGTTGGATCTAGATTAGATGAAGAACCGGTTAGGATCGGTTTAGATATTGGTTTAGGTGATATGACCCGGTTATCTATTTTATTTATCTCAATATGTGCTCTTGTTGCTTGTAGATTACTAGAGATTCATTAATTTTACATCTTTAATTGGAAATTAGGGTTAGGATTAGGATTGGTATTGTTGGTTGGATCTAGGTTTTGTGTGAATTTATGAATGAACCGGTTGGGATCGGTTTAATTAAGTCTACACGTTTCTTTTATGCTTCTAGTGATGATTCAAAATTTTGCAGTAGGATTAAGATTATAGGATGAATCTAGATTTTACCGGTTAGACTCGGTTTAAACCTTGGTTTTGGTGATATGGACCCACTACTTTAATTGTTTATCAAGTTTTGATTATTAAATTAGTACAATCAAAAGAGTTGAATGTGATAAAGTATATATATGTGTTTGATTGTTTCTATTTATCATTTTGTATATTTAATCACAATGATGCAATTTTGTTTTTTAATTATTAAATTAAATAATATACAGATCTGATCTATGCATTCTCTGAGTTGCCTAGAGATCTCAACTTCATTCAACACACAAGCCGCTTGGGTTGGAAAATGTAAGTTTTTCTTATTTAATTATATAAATATCACTATTTAAAGATATGGTTATAAAATACTTTAATATTGATAAATTTGATTATTATTTAGGAATAAGAGAGGGAAACCAATAATAATAGATCCAGGGCTTTATAGCTTAAACAAGTCCGAGATTTGGTGGGTTATTAAACAACGAAGTCTTCCTACTTCTTTCAAGCTTTTCACAGGTTTCATTTTAATTTCTTTTATAAATTAATATAACCATTTTCTGTAACCTTATCATACAAATGTAAAATATATATTATTTCAGGTTCAGCTTGGACATTTTTATCAAGACCATTCTCAGAATATTGCATTATAGGTTACGACAACTTACCAAGAACACTTCTTCTTTATTACACAAACTTCGTTTCATCACCTGAAGGTTACTTTCAGACACTTATATGTAACTCAGATGAGTTCAAGAACACGACCGTGAACCACGACCTTCACTACGTAGCTTGGGACACCCCACCCAAGCAGCATCCCAAGTCTTTAGGCATGAAAGATTATAGGAAAATGGTGTTGAGTAACCGACCATTTGCAAGGAAGTTCAAGGCAAATGACCCGGTTCTTCATCGGATAGATCGAGAGATACTAAGGAGGAAACGGAAGAATGGTTCAATGTCTGGTCCTGGTCCAGGAGCTAGGAGGTTAAAGAGTTTGTTAATGAGACTTTTGCTTAGAAAAAACTTTGTTAAGAGACAATGTAGATAGAGAGAAATGTGAGTTACGTTATACAACTTTATATGTTGATTTTTATTCTTTTTTGTTGGTGTTGATGTGTTGTTCTTCGGTGATTCTTAATGAAATAAAGGAGGAAACATATGATATTGTTTGGATTTGGACCGACTGGTGTGTAATTTGATGGTATATTGATATTTCAAACCATAACTACTTTGAAAATGAAATATTTTAGGAGAAATGTTAGGCTACTTTTTATAAAAAAAAAAAATAATGTTAGGCTACTTAGAAATTTTATACTTTATAAGTTGATCATCCGGTTAAAGTAGGGAACCGGTTTACTAACTTGGTAAAGTAGCTTTTGGTCGGCCAATATTAAATGTGTATATTATTATCGCTTCGTGGTTTGAGTTTCCTTTTTATTTTTCCTAGAGCACCGCTCCACTGCAACGGTCATATATATTATATATTAACTTCGTACCTAACCACGAATCAATTCGATTTGTTTTAAATGTTTGTAAATTGTATATTTATCCCCACAAAAGCACTAACGGTCACTTTTCCACTATAACTACGATCTTTGAAAGTCTTACCCACTTCTTTTGATTTAAGGAACAAAACTTTAATTTAATTAGAGAATAATTAACATATATGTGGAAAATTAAATTAAAAGATATAAATAAAAAGACAAAACAATTATTATCCCTTTGCCGAATTACAGGATCTGATCGGACATAGAAGGAAGTCGCCGGAAAAAGTTGATCGGAACTGAAGGCATATCATCCCTAAACCTCGGATGCCTAATATAGTAAAAACCGAACCCCAAAACGAACATTTTAAACGGTACAATATAAAACAAAAACGACGCGAAGAGACAAAACACCGCGAATAAACACGTGGCACGTGGGTCCCTCCAGTTGAATAATGCTTCAATCCGCTCTCCTTGAGCTGCCACGTCACCTAATAAAGTCTGTGCCCGACCGGCTAATGCCCTTAACCGGTCATACCTTATCCGCACAATCTCTGGTGGTCTTGTTGCCGGAAAACCGTCAAATTCCTCATCAAGCTCGTCAGGTGCTACAGCGTCAACGCAAGAAAGTCTAGAGTCAACGCTGCTGAGTGGGACCCGACCTCGGCATCGAAACCTTAGAAGTAGAATCAAGAACGCGTACATGAAGACAGTTGGGAGGATTAAGTGTGGGCATAAGATGATGGCCACGAGAAGTAAGTGAACGAGAACTGTTGTTGGTGGATGAACCCAAGTACGAATCCCGTGAATCCAACGGGCTATAGTCGCGGCACGTGACAAGAACGTGATAACACGGAACCAATTAGCTTTACTTCTCCTCATACTCCACACATGTGTGTCTGTATCAAGCATGAATTGAACCACTTCTTGACCCAACGGTGGTTCAGACCGAACAAGCCGCGCTGTCACAATGCGCATAGCTGTATGACGTAGTATGTCTTGTTGAGCTGGACCGAGAGGACGAACGTAGTGCATCCTAGGTAGCATTGGTGTGACATAAGCTTGTATAATGCTTAACCATGATGGACAAGAGAATCTAACTGCAATTTCAATTTCTCCCATTTTCTTGGCTCCACTAGGTAGGATCACGGTTAAAGTATAGGAGTTTAGGTAGACGCGGTTCATGTCGAGTGTTGAGAGACGTACACGTACTTTCCCGACACGTACGTCTCTCCCCGGCTTCCCTGATTCGTCTCGTTTGTATCTACCGTTGTCGAAAACTCCGATTGTTAGGACGGTACAGGGGTCATAAACATCCCATGTGTACTGCTCGTTCCACCGTGGATTAAACCGGTCTAGGATTGTTCTGGTGCGGATCCACTTAGGTCCATACTTGGCAACTACATAGGCATCGGTTGTGCCACGTGTACCGTCTCTGGTCTTCACGGGTAGTAAGTTAGTAGCTCCTCGGATACCCACCTCTAATAAACCAATAGGTGGCTTAGCTAACTGTTTAGCGGATGGTCGGACATCGCTAGTCACGTGAGCTGCTTCATCTAGCACGTGATATCCACCTTCTAGGCATAATTTCACGTGGATTCTCCCGGCGTACGGCTTGGTCTCATCGCCGGCGAGATTGAACCACCTCGACTTTGGTACCGCTCGATCATCATTTCTCCTCTCAACACTTCCCATGTGTATCTTTGTATGGCCAATAGATTGCCCGTTGGTTATGTCTTCCACAGTTACAATCAAGAACGGTTCAAACGGCTCAGAAGCTACGAAAACAAGATCCTCGTTCCAAGTTGGATTACCGGAGCCGGCGGAAGAAGCTGACGGTCCAATCGATGTCCTAGCCGTTTTAAATATTTGAGGACCAAGCTGAGCTTTCACATAAAGGTCAGTGGTGGGGAGTTTTGACTTAGGTTCGGCTCCCGAAGCTAGCTGCAAATCTTGGGTTTGTATAACCGTTAGACGCAAATACCAGAGCTTTGGAGACAAATAAACCTTAGATCTCGTCTCCGGAATAAATCCGCCGGAATCCGATTGCCAAGCTTCTTGAAACGCCTCATCAGCTTGAGTCCCGAGCCAAACAGCAAGCATGACGTCATTTCCCGGTGATTGATCAGAATCCAAGGTATACCATTGAGGAGCCAAAGGACTATCTGGAGGGACTCGCTTAGGAACCTCCTGAAGATCAAAAGAAACCGTTCCTAAACAACTCTCTGTGATCGTCGTCGTCTTATCTTCGTTCTCCGTTTTCTCTTCAGTCCATACTGAAACTTCAAGCGAGCTCGCGTTTAAGCTCTCTTTCTCAAATGCAAATACTTGATCCCAGTCTTTACCAGCTTGACTCCGCGTTTTCACACTGTTTGTTCCGATCACGAGCTTTGCGTGGATTGGATTGCTACCGCCGTTTGCTCGCTTCGCCTTCGCAACACGGATATAGAGAAACGGCATTCGATCGACGAGGTCGTAGCCACCACCGCGATTTTGATCTCTGGTTAGAGAGGGAAGTTCGAGATCAGCCCCAATTAGATCTTGCCGGTGTACGCTCTCCCCTTTAGTTGCTAATTGGTTCTGTTTTACCGTC
>KE152212.1:63411-83649 GCA_000411095.1 Aethionema arabicum | reverse complement strand
CCACGGCGGCGGCAGAATCAGGAGGTTTTGCGTTATTACCCGATGGCGGCGGAGCAGGAGCATCGGATTTCTCCTCCGATTTGGCTTCTTCCTTGGGTTTTTCCTCTTTTTTATCTCCTTTTTTCTCCTCTGATTTCGCAGGTTCTCCCTCTTTCTTCCCCTCCTCTNCGCAGCCGGTGGCGGTGGGGGAGTCTCATCGACATAATACACCTTTAACCCAACCTCACCTTTAATTTGGGAGAAAACGCTTCTCTTCTCAAGCGGGTAATAAACAAGAGTCTCAGATCCAGCCGCTGCAAACGCGTTTCCAGCGATCTTCACTTTCCCGAGAAACGTACTCCTCTTTCCATTTTTCTTATCGTTACACAGATTAATCTCAAGGATCTCTTGCGCCATAGTCGCTATATCGTGCACAAAAAACTCAAGTTTCTCATCCCACTGTGGATTTAGATCACGGAATTTGGTCTTCGTCCGTCTCCGTTGCCCATCGAAATCAACAATCGCGTAAGCACTCGCCGTACCTTGGCCATCTTTCGGCATCAAATTCCTCGCGTTACAGATCTCCACGATTAGCTTCCTTAGAACATTGTCCGCCATTAGAGAAACTGTATCTTATCGATTTTGTATTCTTTCACTATTGAAGAAAATGACTGTTCAGTTTCTAGAGAGAGAGAGAAAGAAACGAATTTGAAATTTAGAGAGAGAAAGTGAAAAAAAGAAAGAGCACTGTTTGCGTTTGAAGGTCGAGAGTGAAGGATTTAAAAAGGAGTTGGGGGTTACATGTCAGCAATGACACGTAGGATATTACGCCACGTGGAATATAAAATGTAGGTCCAGGTATTATGATGATGGTAGTGACTCGTGATCTCTGGACACCGTGCTTGGTGCCGACGATGGAATCAAATTAATTAATTTTTATTAATGGTATGCTTATTTTCTATATAAATTATTTTAAAAAATAATTATGCAGAAATAGGGAGATTCTCGTCGGAAAAAAATAAATTATAGCAAAAATTAAGCCCCTAAAAATTATGAAGTTTACTGATTAATGAAATGATGTAGTGCTTACATTTATGGATTGTTAATATTTAAAAAAAAACTTAATTTTTTGCATTAATGCAATCTCATTTTAATTAAATACCACAAGATTTTAATTAATTTTTGTTGCTAACGTTTTTTTTTAAAACTTAAAGGGGATTTTGAGCTTTTATTTGGTGATAGCTGGATAATTAACGTGTTTGACTCTAACTTCAAAAAATATATATCAAATAATTAAAAAACTATCCAAGGAACATAATAGGTTATAGGACTTATTTTTTACAAAATCATTTTAGTAATCGTAATATAACTATATAAGTTATCTTTAAGTTCATCAGTAATTTTTTTCATGAATTTTGGAAATGTTGATCTAATACAATAATTGAATATACATATGCGACCAGTAGCAAGTAGTCTAGTAGTTAACTACCTCTGTTACTAGTGTCATGGAAGGGATTCAAACCACACCTCATTTTTATATGGGATTTGTGGGCTAGTGGGCCGGCCCGTTGTGATCCACCAAATATGATGACAAAAAAAAATATATATATACATGTGCAATAAATATCATCAAGTTAAACATAATTTAAAAGTAAAGTTTCGATGATATTTTATATAGTAAATTGATAATTTTGTTTCTAAACATATGTGTGAATTTTTTTTTGTCCCATGTGTATATAAAAGTAATTAAAATTAAAAATTTGTTAAAAACCTTTAGTAATTTGTTTTGTACTACGTTATTTTCCTTTTTTCACATTTTTTCTTAAGCAAACACGAAATATTAGCTTTACATATAGATATATGGCCGGTGAAATTCATGCATCTCGAAAGGCAAAATATTTGATAAAATGCAATTTTCATTGAAATATACAAACTATTACATATTATATGCATTTGTACGAACTTGAATATAATAGTTAATTGCATGGGTTTTATATTTTCCCTTTGCCCACACAAAATGTGTTTTTAATTTATTTAACTATACCTTCTTTTTCTGTCTATTTCTGGATGTACTCACCAAAGAAAATATTATAAAAACTAAAATAATTCAGAAGCCGTTAGTTTATGTTTCATATGCTCACGTGCAAGGCACACATATTCATCATTTTAATTTATATAAGTTAGTAATCTTTTTTATTATATGTTTCAGTGAAACTTTTGGATTTACTCAGTCCACTGCGAATCTTATCGAAACATTACGTTTTCTACCACATGAATTTCGACTATTTTAATTTAAATATTAAGTTAAGCTACGATTAATCCTTACTAATACATACGGTTCTATAAAATATTTAAATATTTATAATTCCTAAACAAAAAATTAATGGCAGTTGCCATAATGGGAGAGACGTTCATTTAATTTTAAAGTACATCGAGATTTATATATACAGTTTCGACAAAGATCTACGGAACAAGAACATCGGAGAATCTTTTTTGTTATAAATTATTAAACTTACCAAATACTATATATAATAAAATAATAATATAAATAATGAAATATCCCAACTTGCTTTAACTCTTAAGGCTGCACTCTGCAAAAATGAACGTTGCTTTGTTTCCTGCTTCTTGCATCGATAGAAAATAAAATAAAATATGGATTGTAATGAAACTATATACAGAAATATATACAAGTAAATTCATAAAAAAATTATAAAGTATGTACTATAATTTTTCTCATAAATAAAAATATAAGATATATTTTTCCACGTTGCTTCGTATAAGTCTGTCAGATATGTGTTTTTTCCAACGGTATTTATTTTTCTAGAAAATTATTTTATTTTTGTTTGTTTTGAAATCGGTTTCATAATATATAAAAAGTTACTTTAGAAATCCTGATTTAATATTAAGGTTGCTTTCTTCCATTTTATAAATATCTAAATATTATTATTTTCGGGTCCCTTATTTTTTGAGGAAATTACGAAAAAGTCGTTAAACTGCATGTTGATATTTATTTAATCGAATGATGCCTCACTTATTTTTGTTTTTCAATGATTTCTATTAACACTTGTTATATATTGTTTATTAATTGAAACTTGACCGTTAATTAGTTGTATGAGATTACTAGATCAATCATATATATTACTAAAGAGATTGTCTATAACTATTAGTCTATCTCGAATAACAAAAGAAAAATTCTAAAAACAAAAAAGTCTTCCATTCAAATAATTTCTTAGAGTAAACCAATTCATATAATTTATATATATATATATACACTTAATATAATCATTTTTCATAAGGATTGGTAAGTGTGTATATATATGTATCAGTGGTAAGAAAATACAAAAATAAAATTAACTAAAAATCAATTTATTATCATAATTAATATCATAAAACTATATGATCACCATTAATTAAATGATATATATATATATATATAACAAGGGAGTGGAATGTTTCAAAGTAGTTAGTATATAGATATAATTTACATAAATTTATATAAATTTGACTTGGATCAAAGTCGCCTATTCGATATACAACATGTAATAAAGTTTTCTTGAAAATATTAATTTCTTATAGCTTAATATGGCCGTCCAAATTTTGGGGTATAAAAAGATATAGCAATTGGTTGATCACAAAAGTCTCATAACAAATTTCACTTTTCACAAAATCAAGATGGAAATCACAATTTTTTCTTATATTCTTGTTATTTTCTTAATTTTTCCGATCACGTTGGCTCAATTATCAGTGAATTTTTACATCAACTCGTGTCCTAACGCAGAGCTAATCGTTCGAAATCTAGTGATCCAACATTTCAGTGTTGACCCTTCGATCACAGCTGCTTTAACTCGGATGCAGTTTCATGACTGTTTTGTTAGGGTATGAATCTTATCAAGCATCCTTTTTGGTTTTGATATTTTTATTAAACATAAAATCAGATGCAATGATTGATTGAGGAAATTAACCTAGTTTATACACACTTATTTTCATTTGAATTATTCAACCAACAGTTTCATAATATATGCTGCAGTTTTGGGTTTTATTTTATTTTAAAATTCAAAATAATACTTTTTAATAATTTGCATACCTATGATAAAAAAAAATTAACATTTGATCCGTTACAAAATTACATTTTGCTATTATCAAAAATAAAAATTTCAAGGAATTACATATCTTCATTTTATGTGTTTAATATAAAATTATAATTGAATCTATAGAAACAATATCGATAATGATATTATCAATTAATTAATGATCATGATTTTTTTTATATTAATTAATGATCATGATTTTTTCAAATTTACTTGACTTTATTTAAATAAAACTAGTATTAATAGAATATTATGTTATGATAATTCAGTCACAAATTATTTTTGATGTTATTGCGGAAACTACCCTAGTTGTCACTAAAAAAATCAACGGCGTTAATACAAAAATAAATCATTAAACTATACATACATCAAAATAGATTACATAATTTGTAAACTAATATAAACTTTAAATGTAACTTTTATTTCAACAGGGCTGCGACGCCTCTCTTCTGATAGACCCAACACCCGATCAATTATCTGAAAAAAACGCCGGTCCAAACAGTAGTGTCCGTGGCTTCGAACTCATCGATCAGATCAAGACTTTTCTTGAGTCTCAATGTCCCTCA
Organism: Aethionema arabicum; assembly: GCA_000411095.1. Taxonomy (NCBI): domain Eukaryota; kingdom Viridiplantae; phylum Streptophyta; class Magnoliopsida; order Brassicales; family Brassicaceae; genus Aethionema; species Aethionema arabicum. Next base: position 79,016 of record KE152212.1, on the reverse strand, counting down.
ACGGTCTCTTGCGCAGACATAGTGACTTTAGCCACACGTGACTCTGTGGCCTTAGCTGGTGGACCCGACTACATCGTTGAGACAGGAAGGCGTGATGGTTTTGTATCGATCTTAGAAGAAGCCAATGTGCTGCCTGGACCAGGCGTAGCCGTAGCTGATATGCTAAGTTTATTTGCGAATAAAGGTTTGAATGTTTTTGATGCGGTCGCTCTTTTGGGTGCACACACTGTTGGTGTTGCCTTTTGTGGTAATTTTTTGGACCGACTTAATTTCCAGGGAACCGGATTTCCTGACCCGTCTATGGATCCCGGTTTAGCTGCCAGGTAAAGTAAACCGGATTTGTTTTATTTATGATTTTATTGGATGGCCACTTGAATTCTTATCATTGATTTAAAATTTTGTTAGAGTTTTTCAAATAAAATTCAGAAAAATGTTTTTATTTTTGGCTAATTTGTTTTGCAACTATCACATGTAAAATATTATTTAGGAAACGACAATTTGGTCATACGCGTCTATATATAAAAAAATCTAGTTTTTTTTTCCGAAAAAAAACATTTCTAGGTTTATCTCTTTGTCTTATATTTTTTGTTTTGTTAAATCTCTGTCTTATATTTTATATTTAATAGCTAAAAAATTATAGAAAAAGGGTTTTTTTTTAATATAAAATTTGATAAATAAACTGTTTATATAGACATTTTTTTTCCGAGCATATCTTTAATTTACTACTCCTTCCGTATTATACTACTTGATCTTTACAAAAAAAAAATTGTTTAATTTTATTTGTTTTTTTTTCTATTTGTTTGCTTTAAATTAATTCGTTTATATGTTTTAATTTGTGAATTTCAAAAATTATATATTATTTCATTGGTTGCTATTTGATTGATTAGAGGGATTTGTAAGAAAAATATCCACATTAGTTATTTTTTAATTGGTATGAAAAATCTAAAATATCTAAGTATTGTAAAACGAAGGGGGTATCTACTAAAAATAATTAAAATCATATATATAGTGATTAATATTGAGTTTGGTTTAACTTTTTTTTAACCTATTTTGGGTTAACTATTTAATTGAAAAAAAAGAAGAAGAATATACTAGTAAATTAACCGGTCTAATATTGTATATTGAACAAATTATATTTTGATATAGCCTAAGGAACACATGCGCGAGCCCAGGCAATCTTGGGGCTGCACTTGACCAGTCAACACCGTTCGATCCCACTTTATTCGACTACTTGTTCTTCAGTCAACTGAGACAGGGGAAAGGAGTGTTGCTTATTGACCATCTCCTAGCTACAGACACAGCCACTTCAGGTGTTGTGTTTCAGTACTCAGTTGATCGTGAACTCTTCAATCGCCAATTCGCTATTGCAATGGTCAAGATGGGAGCCATTGATGTTCTTACAGGTTTAGAAGGTGAGATCAGGACCAATTGCAGAGTTTTCAATCCAAGATTTTAACTTTTTTTTATACTATTATGCACAAAAATTATTATTCTTCGTTGTTTGTTTGTATGTTATATGGTAAATAAATCTATATGTCGGTCCAAATTTGATTGAATTGTGATGTATTTGAATTAATCGAAACCCAAATTAGTTTCAGAACTCTGATTTTGAAAATATTTTAAATAATTTAAACTTGTTAAAACAGGCTACCGATAAAACGGATTTGTAAATGGGCCTTAAATAGGACCCATTATCTCGGCGTCATCAAGTTAACACTCTGCCTTGAGTGGGCTTTTGCTTCTTTAATGGGCCTTGTTTTAAGTATATGTTAGTACTCAAAACATAAATATCTTATATGAATACGAATACATCTTTATTATAATGGATTTAACTTCTAATTAATTAGAAAACTGGGTTTATTAATTTTAATTTTTTTTTTCTGAAAAGACCACATATGCATAGTTATTATATTTCTGTTTATATAGAAAATCGTTTAACGAAAAACACATTATATCGTAAATAAATAATACTGTAAATAAAGAATTCATGTGCGTCAAAATTAAATAAATAAAATAATGCTGTAAATATTATGCAATTATATATGCAGTTATGCCTATGTGGTTTTCATAATAAAATACTAATCGCCAAGAAGATCACCAAATAATTAAATAAATAATAAATCAGTAATTCTACAAAAGGAATTGGAACACATATGCCAAACTATGAATATTTCCACTAAATTAATAAAGAGAACACACAATTTTAAATATTAAAAATTAGGACTTCAAATTCGAATCTCTTTTCTCATGGGAATTAAAATAAATAAAGTATGATAAAGTATCTTTAAAATTCCCTTTAATAGACACTTACACATGCGGACATAAGTAGAAAAAAATAGTTAAAGAGTTAAATATAGAGACACAATAATAGTAATAATTAAAATAGAAAGTGATGTGTTTTGTTGTATTATATGAGTTCGTGTGTGACATTTATGTTATATGAAGATAAAGATAATGTCTTTTGTTTAAGTTCACATTATGTCCTTTTCCACACCAACATCTCATTTGTCTTAATCAAAGCCAAACATAGTGCCGGCTAATCATGATTAATCATAACTAATGTTTTTTTTAAACATTGAATTATAAGTATATTGTATAATAAGTGCATGAATCTATATATAGCTACCTATTATTTGATCATTAAGTAGTTTTATTTAATTGCTAATTATATATATTTTTTAAGATTAGAGCTTTAGCCTTTTGGCCCTTCTTGTGATGGCGAATCATTCAAGTGCTGGACACATCAGAGTCACTTAATACACAACTTAGAAACAACTTAAAATTAAATTCAAAATATATATAAACAAATATTGATTTTAAAATTACTTGCGCCGTTTCTTTTGGTATGTTTTTGCACCAAACTCGTTTTACTTTTTATTATTATGTCGCCGTTGTCTATATTCTTAAGATACAATTACATTACATAAAATGGTTTTGTAACTTATTAATTTGCAGGAGAAAACTCATAGATTTTTTTTCAAAAAAACAAAAAAATTGGACATATAGAAAAAAATTTATTGTGATCAGTCATTTTTTAAATCGAATTTGAAAACTAATTTTAGCATTAAAAAATTTAATTTTTAGTTTAACTAATCAAGTTGATAGAAATTATGTTTATATATTAATCCATAATAAGTTGTATAAACATTCACAAAAATAGATGCTTATGTTATGTATTAAACCACAATATGTTTTGTCAGGATACATGCATGATGCTTATATTGACTATTAACTACTGATTATATTTTTCCCCACGATTACTAATTATATTTATAATGATTTTTTTTTATAATATTGTTCTTAAATTAATAATTTTTTTTCATATTTGTTTTGTCTTTTTCCTGGCTTTTAAAGATATGCAGAAGTGCACTACAAGTTCGTCGGTACAATGCATATAAAATCTACAAAGCTGAAGTTACTCTATTTGTCAGCTCAGTTAGTTAAACTTCAGTCTAAGACGGTACAACGCATACAAAATCTATATATGGATAATACAAAAATAACCATTAAATTATATATTTATTGAATTTTTGTACAACTATATATTGTGTTTTTTACTGTGTAGCTGATAATCTATTTTTATAACAAAATTGTTAATTATCTTTTGTTGTCATATGTGTTTTAAACCACAATACCTGTCAAATAATCAAGTATATATGTTCACTACAGAGAAAATGATTCGAACTTGTAATGTTCAAGATCTTCAATTGCAAAGACTTACCAAGTGACCGACACAAAAAATATTAGTATTAAAACTTTAAATATTTCTTATAAAAAAATCTACGGTTAGAAAATAAAACTAATGAAAACTGATGATTATATGAAAATATAGCAAAAAAAATGAAATATTTTCTCATTTCAATTTTTTTAATTTGCTAAACAAATTTTACTATAGAAAAAAAAACCAATTTTCAATAAAAAAAACATATACTAATTTAGTTTTCAGACCAAAATTTACATATATTAATTTAACAAACATTTACAAAAAAATATATTTAGAAAATATATATATAATTAATTTACAAAAAAATTATTATTCAACAATATAATATCCGTGCATATATGTGTGTGTACACTTTTTTGTTTTTGCTCGACAATGATTAAAGTTGTTTTTGTTGTGGAGCATAGATGCGAGCTAGAGCATATATACATTAAGTTAAAGTTTTATAGCTAGCCCAAAAAATATATAAATATTAATATTACGTCATGAACTGAGTCCATTAATATAGATTTGGTGTGTGAGTGTATATATATTTAGAGTCCGTACATGTAACAGAGAAGGACCACATAGCAAAGATTTTCAGAAACTAAAATTCTCGAACTCTTACAAGATTTATGATTCTCTCAGGACCACTTCATTTTTATATATATAGACTATAGAGTATATATGTTACATTAGAGCTTTTTCCTCTTTTTTTGCGAAGTTTTCCTCCAATCTCTCTGCCCAAATCTTATACATCGACTATATAAATTCTTTTTTTATAATTTTTAAATGCTTAAGATTTTATATAAATTCTTTTCTTTTACTTATACAGTAACGAAAACAGAAAACTATGCTACTTATTTGAAAAAGGTAAAATGAGTATTATATTTTTAAAAAAAACCATATTAAATTATCTGTTTCTTGCGAGTGTAAACAAAAAACATGAAAAAATTGTGTGGTGGTCGTAGTTGATCTACAAATTTTACAAAAAAAAAGTCATTAAAAATAAACACATTTGTGGACAAAAATAAAACGTGCAAGACTACAAATAAATTTAAAACCAAAATATTATATAACGACATTGAATAAAAAAGACAGAAGCCTTGCAAAATTAAATATAATGGCCAATACGTTACAAAAAAAAGGATGAAAAGACAGAATCTGCCATATTTCAAAAACAAAATAGTAACAAACATGTTATGCAAGCATTTTGTAAAACTAAATACACTAATTAACATTAGTAGTTTATACTTATAGTAGTGTTCATATTTATATTTAAGGTCTAAATCTTTTCAAAATATTAAAAGTCCAATATATTAATGGATCCAAAATTATTTTTTACTATTTACGGATTCAAAAAATCTGGTTATGAATCTGTTTTTTTTGTCACGACTATGATTATATGGATAAATATACCATATCTTATAAATATAATTTGAATAATGAAAAAATAACTAAATTCAATTATAGGAGATAATAAATGGATAAAAGTTTTGAGTACCAAAAAAACAAAAACATTGAACAGTTTAAAGATGTACTATGTACCTTAGTTATAGTTTGAACATAGACGTAGAAAGATACGTATGTAATGTATGGATGTGTATGTATTATACATTGGATCTGTCAGAAAATAAAAAAGAATAAAAGTAAATAAAAAAAGGACAAAGAGCTGAGGAAGTTACTAAAGACAAGCAATACCCACTTGTATCTTATCACTCTGTTTCTGTCAGATTCAAGCTTGCAGAATCTTCAGACTCTCTACCTCTTTTATTTACTTACCTTAATTAAATAATTATATATTATTAGAGTTAGAGACAAAATTATAATATCTATATCTTAAGAAATAATTCCAGCTGTAAAGCACCAACTTTCTTCGTTTTTTGTTGTTTACTCACTTCAGTTTTTTAAATTATTTTTTTGCCCAAATTAGTTAAATTTTTCCTAAAATAGTTAAAACAATACATTTTTTTAGAGAGTTAACGAAAATAACTTTATATGAAAAAAAAAATTGGTCACTAAAATTGTTTAATATGAGTGCTTTGATTACTTTATATTCACTTTTTATTTCATATGTTTATACTATTTGTTTCCTTATATCTATTAATTTTTTCATATTTCATTTATCTTTTATTTTTACAATATATTAATTTATTCAATTTTTTTTACAAGCGAGAGTACATTAATAATGTGGATAAACTACAAAGCCTATAAGGATGACTGTAATTAAATCGAATATATATTTATTGTCTTTTGATGTTATTTATGATGAATGAATAATATTTAATATTATTATGTATTCGTAGCTGTTAACATTCTACGTATCGGAAGTCATTATACAGTGGGCTAATAGCTTGTATACAAGATTCAATGAAAGATATATTTTTTAATAATGATGAAGAAACTTTATAAAATGACGTAGAAGCACGTGACACAGCTCCCATATATACATCAATATATTGGATTTTTTCCAATACTACCATTAAACAAAATTAATTAAATAAATTCTTATATTGATTTTTGATACAAATAGGTTTAAACCTTTGGATTTTTTTTTGGTAACCTAATTTTGGATATTATACAATTTACTTTTTTTTCTTTTTTTTGCAGTGCTAATGATTGGTACTTGGATTAAGATTTTGGTATATATTACTCCTATTTTTCACTACCCATACTAAATTTTGTATAAATTAAAAAGTAATTTTAGAAATTATATATTCTAAATTTTAAATAATCAAAATCAATTTGTTTATATTTGTATATATACCACTGTTTTTAAGAATATAGAATATTACAGACGTATACACAGAATCTCATGTACGATCGTCACACAAAAATAACGTTATATGATAATTTATATTTATATATGACGTTCCATATTGAGCAACAAATATATTACTGTAAAGCGAATTTTAGTTAAGAAAATAAAAATAAAAAAAACATAACTATACTATCTAAAAAATCAAGCGACCACAAATAAAATGACATCATAAGCATATGCCCATAGTAACGGTTCAATGAAAATATAATTTTATCTATTTACTATATAATTAAATGCCGATTGTCATTTTCTATCAAGTTGGCATTAAAAGAAAAAAAAAACTGATTTTAATATATATAAAAATGTTAGTAATATATAAGGTTATAAATATAATATATTGAGTATTATATTATTTTGGTTTCAGGGGGACACCGACCAACATGTGGTTATGCTTTTAGGGCACAAGTGTAAGTCTCTTTTTATGTTTCTGAACGTGTGAAAATATAATAATTTGTGTTTCACCGACCCACTTTTAAATTCACTTTTTAGTTAATTTCCACAAAAATTAATAATCACTTTGTTGTTAAAGTTAAAAATTGTCTATAATATACTTCAATCTATTGGAAACATGCAATTATTAGTGTTTGATGCGATTAATTGAATATTACTCTCTCCGTTTTTTAATGGAAGATGTTTTAGCCATTTTTTTTAAATATAAGTAGTTTTAAAATATAAGCAGTTTTTTTAAAAATATAAGTAGTTTTATAATTTAAAATATAAGTAGTTTTATTATTGTAATCGTTATATAAAAAGTAAAATTATTTTTGTCATTTTTATTGTTTTATTTTTATGTGTGTAATATCTTAAAATTCTTATATTAAAAAAAACTAAAAGAGTACTATTTTTAAAGTTGAAGTTTCACTTATATATAAAAGTAAAATAATTATATATAATATATAATTATTTATTGAATTTATAAGTCTGTGCATCACTATCTCAAATTGAATGGAAACATAAAAATAAGTTTCCACATGTAAATATATAAATTTCTTTTATAGAAAACTTATTCTTAAACTGTGTGAAATAATGTAAAATTTGTAATCGATGTACTTAAAAAATATACTTCGTAGAAATATCGAAAACATCGATTAAACGTACTTAAGTTTTATATTCATAATTAGGCTTATTTTAACTAACAAAATGATAGAATTACCAAAAAAAATCACCACATTTTTTCTATAACTTTCTGTAATTAAACTCTAAAGTGTTACTTATCATTATTGTTGAATTAATTAATTTACATTCCATATCTAAAGACCAGCGTCGCCTGAGATATGTGTATTCCACCACAAATTTTTATGTTTTATTAAACATTTTTTATGTTAAAAACATAAATACATTATAATAATTAGTGTAATTAATTAATAAAAAAGATTTGAAAAAAAAAAGAAAAAAAAAACAGCTATGGAATTAAAGAGAGACAGGCAAAAACAGAGAGGTTTTGAAAGAAGCAAGTTGTCTCCTACTGTGTATTTCTACACTCTTACCTTTTGCATACGTATATAAGCACACTCACCTATGTCTACCTACGCTCCATTTTTTATTTTATTTTTCAATTTAATATTTAAATACATTTCCCCTTAGCCAAATAAATTAAATAAATTATAATTTGTACACTGAATTTACAACTAATTTACGATTATATTTAATTCACATGCGTTCATTTAATTGTGTCAATAATCGTTAAGGTATGACATAATTAGTAATCGGGAATGATCGATATTTTATTAAATCTAAGATATGATAAAATATTGTTCAAACAACACTATTTAATTATTATTTTATCACGAGTTTTACTACTATATTTAATTTAACTATTAGAAAATTGAATCAAAATTAATAGTGACAAGACAAAATAAATTACATATTTTAACTCATTTCAACTATTTTAAATAAAAAAAATAAAATGTTTAAATTGTAATTTATGTTTCTAATATTAAAATGTTTGTTTAGATGATATAGTTTTACATAGTAAAAAATTGGTAAATTTGCCGTATAAACTTCTATAAATATTAGAAATTGTTTTCTAAAAATACTTGCTATTTAGTAAAACTAAATATATATACTCATCATAATTATTTTTACATGAAAAAACTATTTTAAAATTCTCTGTTATCATTATAATCGTAGTAAATTTGCATAGAAATTGAAAAATATGTAATAAATAAAAACTAAGGTAGGTAGTATGAGTTTTTAAATAATAAAAAAAATATTAAGATGCTTGATCAGAAATCTGGACCCAGTTACCGATGCAAACTCTTGAGACCCAACTAAATATCTATTTCTCATCATTTTTATTATTACTCCGATCAAACTATGATCAAATACATTTATATTTAAAGTCGCTCTTGGATTCTTAAAAAGGTTTCTCAAAGTCATATAAATATGCATAAAACCAACAAGTAAATAATTAAAAAATGAAATTTATAATAAAATATATAATGGTGTAAAAAAAATATATAATGTAAATAAAGAGTAATAAATATTACCTATTAAAATAAAATATACAAATTTAAAAGGCAGAATGTATCAATCTAATGGTTAAATATTCATATATTATTATAAAAATCGAGATTAACAATCTATTTTTTTTATCTACTGAAAGTGCATATTAGGTCATTTCCAACAGTTAAGGTGTAGGAGATGCTTAAAAACTTATGTTTTAGTATATATAGTTTTTTTTAGATTAAAAAAAAAAAAAAAGATGACCATTCACGGGGCGCCACGTAATCAGTGGGGCCCGTGAATAGTGTAAAGACCAATGCTTAAATAAGAGTTTTAAGCATTTGTTTTAGCACAAAAACATATAATAGTGGGGTTAAACACCTCCTAAGTATCTCCATTTATTTGTTTATACTCTCTCTGTTTCAATATAAATACATTTTTAGAAATTTTTTTTTTTTCAAAATAAATAAATTTTTTATTTTTCTAGAGAAAAAATGTAGTTAACTTCCCTTTTTACTCTTTTCATTTATTTTGGTCAATTATTATGTTAATGACATGTTATTGAAATAATAAATACAAAATTAGAGTATAATAGGTATTTTATATGTTTTCTTAATTATTGTGCAAAAACCTTAAAGTGTATATAAATTGAAACGGAGTAAGAAAAATGTAAAATTTGGTTAGTCTGTATTTAAGATGATGTGGTAATAAAATAAACGAAATAAAATAAAATTGCACGTACGAATTGAAAGAAAGATAAAGTGGGGGGATGCACTGTAAGCCATGTTTGGTTAACGTCATAGGTAATAAATTATTGCACGGTTGTTTCTTCTTGACCATCGCTTTGGATTGTACTTTAATATTTGCTTTTTTTTTTTGATTAATTTTTTAAACTCAGATTTCAAAATTAACTTAAAATATTGGTTGGATTACAAAGATTATTTTCACTTTCTAACTTAAATTTTTTTAGATTAATTTAGCTTACAAATTGTAGATATTTTGAGAAAAAAATAACATTTTAAATGATATAATTCATAGCGATATCAAGACAATCATTGTGGTACCAATACAACAGAAAGTATGATATTAATTTTCTACATTTTATATATATGTTTGTTGGATTTTCCTCGGACCGATAATCAGAATTGACAAAATCTTATTCTATTATGCACAAAATTATAAAATCTCTTTAGATATTATTGAACAAATTATAAAATTCGATAATTACGAAAGTATCCCTAGAGAGATTTTCATAAATGCTCAAAACTTAGTGACAAAGCAAAACTTTATTTTAATATTTTTCATTATGGAAGTGACAAAAAAAATCTTTTTAGGCATCTCTCTGTTGCATGACGCCAAAAATAGTCTCTTTCGTTGAAGAAAATACAAACTAGGTAACGATAGGTCTTTGATTGGATGTGTTTAAATATCTACATATTTACTTCCTATTAAATTTTGTTAGTGTATACAAAAAATTTTTTTTTTTTAGAATTTGTGCAAATACATCCATGAAATTTTCTTTTTGTAAATTCTTATATACTTAATTTAATAATAATCAAAACTATTATTATTTGGGACAAAAACCTATTATTATTTGCCAAATTAGAAAAAAGTAGTGTATGTATAGATGTTTAATTACTTGATGAATAACGAAATGAAAAAACTAAATATGAATTTTATATAAGCAAAATATTGATAAAAAATGATGGGCCAAATGATCTAGAAAAATAATTAATTTAAAAAATAGTACTAAGTAATTGATTTTAAAAGCAAAGAGTATTAATTAGTGTAATGTTTATTTTAGTTTGCGAATATATTTGATGATTTAATGAGCAGAAAGAGAGACAATCATAACTGACGTTTTCTTTATTTAATTATATAATTTTCTCTGTGGACTGTACAATTTACGTCTCTCTAATTTCGTATCACTCTCTTTTTGATATTACTATATTTATATAAATTTTATATTTACATATTTATTTCCGCAACCGTTACAAGAAAAATTAGATTTACGATGTAGCAAAATGATAATATATGACAAAAAAAAATTACATAAACTATATACACATGATACGAGTTTAATTTTAACTATTTAGATCAAAAATAACAAAATTAGAAATAAAGCTGTTTCTAAATTAACAAATATATTATTATTATCAACTTTATATGTACTATATATAGTGAGAATGAAGTTGTATTAGTTAACACTTAAAAAACTTTATACTATATTACTATATATGTCACAAAAATATAATATATGGTTCTACAACTCATAATATATTATAATGAACCCACTAAAAGATAAACCATATGTAGCTTAATAAATAAGGAAAAATATATTATTTAAAAAATCACTCTCCTATAAATTCAAGTCCACCTCCTCTCACACACTCATAAACCAAAAAAACAAATTTCATTTTTCAATTTCATTCTCCAATTTTTTTTCAAAAATTAACAAAAAAAAAAAAAAATCTTTAAACATATCAGAAATCAATGGATCATCAAACACCACATAGTCACTCACCTTCAGCTTCCGGTTCAACTTCAACCGAACCGGTTCGATCAAGATGGTCACCTAAACCGGAACAAATTCTCATACTTGAATCAATCTTCAACAGTGGTATGGTTAATCCTCCAAAAGAAGAAACAGTGAGGATACGAAAGATGCTTGAAAAATTCGGTGCGGTTGGAGATGCTAATGTTTTTTATTGGTTTCAAAATCGACGGTCAAGATCTCGCCGCAGGCAAAGACAACTCCAAGCTGCAGCTTCTGCCGCTGCCGCCGCCGCTTCAAACGCTATTACTAGTGACCAAACTATGATGATGAACATGAACCAAAACAGCTTAGGACATAATGATTTGGGATTTGGAAACACTTCTAATTACTTCTTTGGTGGTTCATCTCAAGCTTCTTCATTTTTTCTTGGTTTATCTTCTACTTCTTCATCTTCTTCTTGTTCAAGTTCTTCTTCTACTTGTTCATCTTCTTGTTCTTGTGGAGGATGTGATCATCATAGCAATAATGGTATGGAGAATCTCTTGACAATGTCTGGTCAAATGGGTTATCATCATCATGAAGTTAATCATCATCATCATAGTTCAAATGTGGCATCAATTTTGTGCCCATCTGATCAAAACTCCAATTTTCAGTACCAACAAGGTAAGAGATGCATCAAAAGAAAAGAGACATTTTTGCATGATTCTTTTTTTTTCTTTTTGTTAATTAACTTAAGTGCTTTTTTTCCTATAAATCCTCTTTCTTTCCCCAAAAAAGTCTATTAAAAATAGCATTTTTTTTAATTGTAAAAGTTTGGTTTTTAATATATAAAAAATCAAAATTTTAGGTGGGTTTCAACCAAAAAGAACTGACTTTCTTTTGGGGTTCTAATTAATTTTGCTTTTAGATTCACTATTTTCTCCCATATTGCCTAACATCTTGTACTTAAGATCTACTTAATCCCTAAAAATATTCCTTTTTTAATTACAAATTAAACACTTGTCTTTAATTAAAATTAAAATATTCGAAATTTTAGGTGAATTTCACTCAAAAACTGTTTTTGTAATCTAAATAATTTTAGCTTTTAGGTTAATTATTTGCCTAATTAGATAGCTCATTTTTTTATTCTTATTTAAGAGAATAAATTTATTAAAAAGTAAAATAAATTAAATTAGGGGTAATAACGGTGTTTATAAACGGAGTAGCGACGGAAGTGAGTAGAGGAGGAATAGACATGAAATCAATGTTTGGAGAAGAAATGGTTTTGGTGCATTCTTCAGGTCTTCTTCTTCCCACCGATGAGTTTGGTTTCTTGATCCATTCCTTACAACATGGTGAAGCTTATTTTCTGGTAAATTCATTATTCTATGATACCATATGATTTAGTACAATATTCTACTTATTAATCTGTGTTTTGTTTTGTTATTAATCCAATTATAAATTTGGTGCTAAAAAAATGGTACTTTTTAACACTCTCTCTCTATCTCTCTGACTTTGGAGTTGAAAATAGGAAATGTGATGGAAACCCAATTTGGGTAAAGTCCTAAATTGTCTGCTGAACTATATTTTTTTATGATTTTTTTGTTTAACTCTATTTTTATATAATTTATGACATAATATAATATAAATTTAATTGATGCTTGTCGGTTTATGCAGTAAATGAACATGAGTTTTATAAGAACTAGTTTTTGTAACCGAAAATTTTGTGATTTCACAAGGTTTAATTTTTCTCATATGTTAGAATACAAAAAATTTCTGATATGTGTCTTTGGCTTTAATTAAACTTAATTTGATACGGATAATTAAAAAAATTTAAATATTTAGTATCACTGAGTAAAAATATTTGTTCTCATTAGTATTTTTTTTTGTTTTCATATTAAAAACTCTACTATATATTTTTTGTTAATTAAATTAATACTATTTTTAGCAAGTTAACTTCTAAAATATGATTTTTTTCCTACATTCATTATAATGCAAATGTTTATATTTTACATAATATTTTTCTTCATTGTAAGGCTATATTGTTTTATGGTATAGATCTTTTTTTTTAACTCAATTTTATGGTAGATCTTATATAAATCTTTTATTCCTTTTTTTAGATAGCCACGAAGACAAGAAGTAATATATAAATGCTATATTGAAGCTATGTTCTTACCTTTTAACTATGCAATTAAAATATTTTATTGAGTTCCTTGGCAAACGAGTCATTGGGAAATTAATCTACACAGTTTCTCTCTCTTTTCTTGATCACATAAACATTTACCTTATAATTTAAAGTGTAAAAATTCGGATTCGGCGTTAGGGTTTAACCTTCTCTCTCTACTTTTCTCTCTCTAAGCATAATTTGATTTTTTTAGTGCAATTTGTAGACATAATTAATCACCAATTAGTAATTAGTCTTTGTTCTTGAATTTTTATTTTATGTTTTAGTTTTGTTATATTTTGTGTTTATGGTGTGGTTATCGACAGGTTCCAAGACAAACATGAAGTGGCTTTACTCTTGTGTTCCGTGGTGATGCAACACATGCCTTGTTATTCTACTTACTAGTCTTCTTTTTTCTACGGTTCTTCCAATTTTAATTTTATTTTATTTTTCGGTTTATCGTGTAATCAAAGTTTCTTATATATGTTGTTCTTAATTTTTTTTTTTTTTATAAATTTTTAAAGAAAGGTGAAGGTAAAAGCTATTTTTAAAATGAGTAGATTTATTAGTCCGTATCAGATTGTAAAATATGTAATTTATTTGAATAAAGATTGTGTCTAGGGATCAACGAGTTCGTGTGGATGTTATTGAATATATAAGAAAATTGTAAACAAACATTTGAATATTTAGATCAAAGTTTATGTATATATATATATATATATATTTATTTATCTTCAAATGTTTAGTTTTTTAGTAGTGAAAAACTAGTATATAATAACATAATCGATCTACGACTATATTCATAAATATATTATACTATATTCTTATTGATCATTATAATTTATCACGAGTTCTAATTAAGCAAAATAAGAAGAATTATTTAAAAGAAAATCGGAAAAAATTAATCCCATAGTACTTGAATAATATTAGTGAAAAATAAAAATATATTAGGTATATATTAGGGGACTAGTGGTTATTTAAGTTCCCATATTAATCAGTCTAATTTTGTACTAACCTATTTGGTTATTCTATTTGCATGATTAGTTAATCTCACAGTGAGATCCTCACTGATCAAATGAGTTATTTAACATTTTTTTTTTGTTTGCTTTGTCTTAAATAATTAATTAATGATATTTGCACAATATTTGATAATTACTTAGTTATATGACAATCAAATTCTTAGTAGAAAATGATTTTACTTGTAACGATACGCGAAATTATTAAATTACCAGATAATTTTGTCTATAATTCTCTTTGTTTATTCGCATGTCTAATATAATAGAGGACATATAGTACGATTTTAGTTAAACTTGTTAACTATTAAATTAATGTGATTTTTGTAGCGATGACTCATTATATGTACTTAGATCTATTTTTATTTATAAACTTAATGATTTTCGGCCATTTTGTAATGAACAAAAGGATTAATCAAATATTTATAATTTTTGTTTTGTTTTGTTTTGTTTTCCTTGAAATTAAATTAAAAGAAAGAGAGAGAAACGGAGAAGACAGCTGGGTTTGGTCAGATAATGTATTATTGTCGATTCTTGCTCTCCTGAACACAAACCTTAATTAAGTATTCAAAGCAAAGATCTTAATCGGATTCTTTCTTATTTTCAACTGTTTTTTAATATCATTTTTTTAATGAACCACACATATAGATCTAATCTTGTAAACATCAAGTGAAAAAAAATCCACATTTATTGATTCTTACAAAATCTATTTATATTCAAAATCAATATTCATTGAGAAGTTTTAGATGATGCATTTCTTTTTCTATATATTTCACCGATATCCATACTATATTTATACACAAAAATATATATCTAATTTTAATTAGAAACTGACTAATATGGTTTATAAAATGTTGGTAATCAAATTTACATCCCATTTTTTTCAATTATTTTTAATAGATACGGAATCATACTTTTATTAAATTTTCCATAAATTAATAACAAAAATATTATAGTATTTTAAATTACAGTACAGATACAATATT
>KE152212.1:46636-63243 GCA_000411095.1 Aethionema arabicum | reverse complement strand
TACTATTTACTAGACATATATATATATATATATTTTTTTTTTTTTGTGATCAGCATCAGCCATGACGAACATTTTTAGTAAATTTGGAATTGAGATCTCATAGTATCGAAATCTTTGAATCAATTGCACTGTTACGTTTCTGTTTAATAATAAATTATTGTTTAATCGAATATTTAATTAATATACATATATATAGTATAAAAGGAGAGAAAAATAAGAAGATTAATCAATTGCTTACTGTGAAGTCAAACTAAATATGGGTAAAAGAGATCGATCGGAGAAAATAAGGTTTAGATAAAATAAATAAAAAATAAAGAATATATATATAAGCTAAATAAATGTAAGTGTAATATTACTGGAAGCAGAGAATAATTAATAGATTAATTAAATAAATTAGTATGTTATAAAAAGGAAAATAAAATAAAATAAAGCAACTAGGCGACAACACCGACCACTATAACCAGTGACTATGAGACGCATGTTTTGTTAATTCTTGATTTCTTCGCTCCACGCATTTTCTTCTTGCCTTCCACATCGATCTCCTTCTTTAATTATTTTTAAAAATAAATTCTTTAATTATTTAATTAATATCACTCATGTAGGTTTCTTAATCTAATCCTCGATTGTTATTTGTCAGAAGTGATTATAAGTATTACACGTACCTAACTATTTAATTACGCATTTTTTGTTGCCCCCAAAGTAATGTGATCCAATTTGATTACGAACTTAACTAAATAAAACGTTATATATAAGTTAATCGATTGGGTTCTATTTTTGTTTGTTTGTTAATATATAGTATTTTTGGTCACTAATTTTGACTATATACATTCATTAATCTAAATATAATTAATATGAGATGTGATCTAAATTTTATTCTTATATAACTTATACAAGCATAATTTGTATAGTAAATTTTATTTTAATTAGCATATCTAATCTAAGACTAGATCACGTAATATTTGGTAATTTATTCAAAAAATTGTAGTTATAATTTTTTTATAAGTTTATAAGTAACATAACATGAAAAATAAAATAAATATTAGCCATAGAAATTTTAATTCTTTCTTTTTTTTTCCCCAAGAATATAAAATTTTTTCATTTTGTTTTTTTAACAAGCAAGACTATATATTAAAGTTTACAAATGTGCTCATACTTGGGCCTTTATCTCAGCAAAAGATAGTTATTTGGGCCCCAGACTTTAAATTCACGAGTTTAAGCCCATAAATTCACAATTTTATTTTGGTCTTCATCCCAGACTTACTGAGCTGGTAATTTTATGTTAGTAACCAAAATCGGAATATTACAATAATGTTAATTATATAATTGAGTGGCTACAAATTTTTAGATTCTTTTATACTATAATATATAATCGGAATTTTCTTTTCTATTCTATATGTTATGGAAATATATATAATTTTATTGGAATATTCTTTCTTTTCAATACCTTTTAAGCCTATATTTCTATCTCTTTTATATATATATATATATAAATGATGCAGTGATGACTTGTGTTAATAATTTTACCTTGGTAATAAATTTTTGTTTGGCCTATATACTCCCTAAAAAATTTATGACCTATATATATTTTTTTAATAAAATTAGATCATATTTTATTATATTATTTCAAAAAATTCCACACTTTCTTAATGCCTATTAGAGAAAAACAAAAAGTTTTAATGATTTAATTTTGAAAAATAACAAATATAATTAGACGACACGCAATGTAAAAATTAAATTCAAAAAATCTGTCAGGTTTCATGCCACGTAAAAATAACGTTGACATATGAACCGACGTTGTGATTTGTACATTTATTTATATATTTAAACTTGTATTATTTTTATCATCTCTTATTAATTGAATTAAATTTCTTATTTAGGCAATTGAATTTATCAGCAATCATAGATCACCACGTCAGGTGTTATAAATTTCAATTACGCCGTATTTATTTTTTTTAATGTTTTACAATTTTTTTTTCCAATTTACGATATTTAAAATTAAGTTTTATAAATATTATTCCCAAAGCGTTGAAGACTAGAAATAAATAATAATATAGTTATTATGATATAAAACTACAATATCGTTTTAATTTGCCCCGCGTCAAGAACGACTCAGTTTCTTCCTCCTCAAGCGTGTGAGAGAGAGACTGAAACAAAGAGTGTGTTGTCTTCTCTCTTCGGCAATTTCATCGTTTCTCATCTACTCTTCTAAATTTTCTCGGGAAAATTTTGCTTATCTACATCAATTTTTCCAAGATTTTAATTTCCTGGGTTTATCGATTGACACAGTCTTTCCACATAAATTTTTATCGAATTTCAAGATTCTTAATATAAAAAGATTTGTTGTTATATGATTCAACCTCATCTTCTTGATTCAAGAAATGGGTGAAAGATCAAATCTCAGGTCTCTAAAATCGATAGTGTTCTTCTTCATATCGATCCTCTTAGTCTTTTCTTGGTTCTTCATATTTTCTTCATCAAACCCTAATCGAATTCTCGATTACATTTCAATCTCCGAATCCACTGATCTCCCAATCATCATCAAGAACTCAAACTCTTCTCACCAAAACGTCGACGTATCATCAAACCCCGAAAACAGAGTACTAAAAACAGAGCGGTCAAT
This sequence comes from Aethionema arabicum, assembly GCA_000411095.1. Taxonomy (NCBI): domain Eukaryota; kingdom Viridiplantae; phylum Streptophyta; class Magnoliopsida; order Brassicales; family Brassicaceae; genus Aethionema; species Aethionema arabicum. The sequence goes on along the minus strand of KE152212.1, from coordinate 60,623 downwards.
TACTGAGAACAGAGTCGAAAGCCTCCAATGCAACGAGAAGGTCTCTCCTTCTCCGCCGTTGAAGGTTTACATGTATGATATGAGTCCAGAGTTTCACTTTGGCTTATTAGGTTGGAAACCTGACGAAAACGACGTCGTTTGGCCTGATATAAGAACCAACGTTCCTTATTACCCAGGTGGACTTAACTTGCAGCATAGTCCTGAATATTGGCTAACACTTGATCTTTTACTCTCTGAGCTTCCAGAAGATCTTAGAACCTCTCGTGCAGCCATACGTGTAAAGAACTCTAGTGAATCCGACATCGTTTTCGTCCCATTCTTCTCTTCTTTAAGCTATAACAGATTCTCTAAAGTTAACCACAAACAGAAGAAGAACCAAGACAAAGAATTACAGGTAAAAATCAAAACTTTTACATTTAAAACAACTTAATCTTGATCTTGATAAACTTGATCTTGATTTTTACAGGATAGAGTAGTGAAATTCGTGACGGCGCAGAAGGAATGGAGGAGATCAGGAGGGAGAGATCATGTGATCATGGCACACCATCCAAACAGCATGTTAACGGCACGGCATAAGCTCTCTCCGGCGATGTTTGTGGTGGCTGATTTCGGTAGATACTCGCCACGTGTAGCTAATGTTGCTAAGGACATTGTGGCACCATACAAACACCTTGTCCCCTCCTACGATAACGACGAATCAGGATTTGATGACCGTCCTGTTTTGCTTTACTTTCAAGGAGCCATCTACCGCAAAGCTGTGAGTACTAACGACAGATTTGGTTTAAAATTTGAGTCTAATTTTCGATTAATACAATGTTTTGTAGGGTGGATTTGTGAGACAAGAGCTGTATAACCTGCTAAAAGATGAACAAGACGTTCACTTTTCATTTGGTAGTGTACAGAATCATGGAATAAGTAAAGCTGCAGAGGGAATGAGATCGTCTAAATTCTGTCTCAGCATAGCTGGAGATACTCCATCTTCGAATCGTCTCTTTGACGCCATAGCTAGCAATTGTATTCCGGTGATTATCAGCGATGATATTGAGTTACCTTACGAGGATGTTCTCAATTACAACGAGTTTTGTGTCTTTGTTAGAGCATCAGACGCTTTAAAGAAGGGGTTTTTGATGGATCTTGTGAGGAGTATTGGGAGAGAAGAGTGGACTAAAATGTGGCGGAGGTTGATGGAAGTGAAAAAGTATTTTGAATTGAGTTTTCCGGCGAAAGAAGACGGAGATGATGGTGTTCAGATGATATGGAAAGCTGTAGCGAGGAAAGCTCCGTTGGTCAAAATGAAAGTACATAGATTTCAGAGGTTTACAAGACCTTTTCATGGTCATAGAGAAGATTAGGGTTTTTGTATGAAATGTGAGATTCAAACCCTAATTTCTGTCGAAATTTTAGATAGAAATGTAATGAATTCGACCGTTTGCTGTGGATAAATTGATATACACGAAATTACTTTATTATAAGACATAACGTGTGATACAAGTTAGGTCATTTAAAGTTAACACACTCAGATAACATACTATAGATCAGCTTTATATATCTTTGATTCACTTAAAGCTCTTTCCTGGATTCAGAATCTACTTTGGATTGGATCGTGTCCGGGTGCTTCTCTAAGAGCTTCGAAAGCCATTTAGCTGACTGTTTCTCGTGTCGTTCCAAGTTGTGTTCGAAGTCAACATAGTAGAGTCCAGATCTGGTCTTGTAACCATCTTCCCACTCCAGTCCATCAATAAGTGACCAGACGAAGTATCCTTTAACGTTAACCTTGTCTTCGCTGCAAAACAGAGTATATAAAGGCAATGAGCACGAGTAAGTAACATTAAGCGTCTTATGAACTGTGAAGCTCACCAGACAGCTCCGTGTAAAGCCAAGATATGTCTCATATGATAATACTTTCGGTTACTATCGCTGAGCACATCGGGAAGTATATCATTGTCTTCAAGCTTCTCCTTGTACCCTGCAAAATGAAGCTAAAACGTGTTCTAACCAGAGCAGAGTATGTAATGAGCAAAAGCTAAGTGGTTCTTTGGTGGATGACTTACCGTTTCCTGTGACGATGATCTCTGGGTCTTTATAGTTCTCTTTGATGTATTTCAGAACTTTTCTTAACCCATCTGCGTAAACTGGATATTTCGCAGTAGCTGGCTGAAATGTTATGAACATGACACAAGAGAGTCTTAGAGAAAGCTGAAATCGAAACAGTGAAATTACATTTGCATTGCAGGCATATACAATACCTGAGAACCAATCTTGAATCCATCTAAGTTTTTCCCTGCGAGTATTCAACAAAAGAGGATGTAAATGCCATGACTAGACCAAAAATAGTTAAAAGTCATAGTTAAAACCGGGACATACAGTGAAATTGCAGACGAGAATCAGCCTCCCAACTCGGTTTCTCTGAATCCACAGTTTCTACATAAGCTCCAAATGCAGAAGTGTAGTAATTGATTCCAATAAAGTCATAAGAGCCCTTGAGTTTCTCCTTCTGCTCTGGTGTGAATGACGGTAATCGAGAACCGATGCTATCTTTCATTGTCTGCGGGTAGTCTCCATGAGTTATTGGAGCCATATGCCTACACATACCAAATCCAAACTCATAACATTAACCACTCTTGACTTAACAAATAGTTAATCACATAAAAGATAAAACTACTCACCAGCCTAAAGTGAAATCCATGGCTCTCTTCACTATCTCCTCTGGAGTATGTGCGGTGGATTTCGCGTCGTAAGGCTCAATCCACATAGGACTATGCACAATTCCGATCTTACCTCCTTTGCACTGTTTATTTTCATCCATGTACAAGAGAATGTTAGTTTATAATTTGACTGAGAGGATTGAATTTTGCAAGAGTACCTTTTCACATTTCCTGAATTCTTCCACAGCTTCGGCATGGGCTAACAGTAAGTTATGACTAACAGTGTAAACTTCATGCCCAGAGTTACCTTCATGACATTTTTCATTGATATACTTAGAACATCTTCCTGGTGCTTTCTCACCAGTCTCGTAGCCACCACGGCTGAATTCAGAAGGCTCATTTATAGTGATCCAGTTCTTCACTCTATCACCATATTCATTGAAAACAAACTTTGCAAACTCCCGGAAATCCTCTCTATCAAATGAGTTGTATAAGATCAGTAAGTAGGAACATAATTGATTTCATATAGATAAAATTGGCGCAAGGGACTTACAAGATACGATCATTCAAGAAACCACCGTATTCTTCTTCAAGTGCTTGAGGAACATCCCATTGAAACAGAGTAACTAAAGGAGATATGCCTGCGTAACACAAAACAAGAACGCAATTTCAGTGAAACTGAAATTGCAGATATGGTCTGATTTGAAAATGTGGCGGAAGATATAACCATTTGCAATGAGCTCGTTGATAAGATCATTGTAGAATTTAACTCCTGCTTCATTAACTCCCTTTTCCTTTCTTCCATCTGATTGTTCCAGAGGCAATAAACTGGTTAGAATGACCGGTAATAACTGCGAAAGTATCATTAATCGAAATTTGATTTGGCTTACGGGGAAATATTCTTGACCAAGAAATTGAGAATCTAAATGCATCCATGTTCAACTTTTTCAGTAATTGAACATCGTCCTGCAATCAAAAGAATCATTACTTACAATTTTTCCATCTTTTTTTCAAGGATAGATGAACAGAACGCATCGAGCTTATACCTTATAATGGTGATAGAAATCAACTCCCAGCCTACCATCCCTGGCTTCGTCATTGCTAGTTTCTATATAGTTTTATAAAATGGTCATGAATTAATAAACATAATAGTGAAGATATGAAATTTAGATGGTAATGCCATGTTTTGATGATTGAAATAGTAGGAAATACCAGGATGTTTAAGAGTGAATGAGTCCCAGATACTTGACCCTCGTCCTCCTTCTTCTGCTGCACCTTCATGCTGTACACAAACAAATCAGTAATCAGCACAAAGTTTGTTGTTTATCATGAACACAGAAAAACACATTGCACAAGAGGAGTATAAACAAAAATGTCAATCATGAAGCTAAATCAACACGAGGATTTAAGTGACTGTGACTGCAGCATTGTCAAAGAACCAATACAACCTCAGTTTCACATCTTAGTCCCAAATCATAAAGATTAGAACTTGAAATGCCTGCTGGATCAATCCAGCTTCAATTCTTAAACCCTAGTCAATGATTCACGACAAGAATCTGCCTTAATCTCTTATGAAGCTCCAATTTTTTATAAACTACAGGTTCCAAATTCGATTCCCTAAACTGGATTTGGGATTTAAACTTTGATAAAACCGCATTGACGAAGCTGCTACTGCGCTACTTAGAGAGAAATCGCGATTTACAGAAACAGAAAGTAGTATCCGAAACAAATGGTGAAAATTTCGCCGGAAAATAGTCCGTCAACGGCATTTCAAGACATTTTGACTTTTAATCCAAATTAGGGATTATTCAGTGTTTGATTAAACAAAGTTTTACCTGAAAAGCAGAAGTAGCAGCACCGAAGAGAAAACCATCAGGAAAGCTTCCTCGACCAAACGTAGAACTTTCTGGACAGACTGGTCCATCGGCAGTGGCCGGAGAGGCGATCACGGCGAGAAGTAATCCCAGAAAGAGAATCGCTTGAAACCCCATTTTCATTTTAAGTGTTTATGCTTTATGAGAATATCTTGTTTCTGTATTTATAAGAGTTGAGACCAGAGGAAAGAATTTAATTTGGATCGAAAGCTTCGAGACGAAGATTAAAGATGTAGTAAGGTGAGAAAGACGTGTCTGATGAATCACTAAATTAAATGGTTTTTTTAACATTTTTTATTTTTGTATGAATAGTTCCATTCCTTAGCTTCGTTGATCAATGGAAACAATTCCCCAATAATAATTTCTATCAAAATTATAGTATTATTTATTTTTATATATTTATTAATAAGAAAATTACTTAGAAGTTAGAAGGTTAGTGAAGTATCATTAACTTAAATACGTTTATAATCTTAAAAAATAATATAAAAATTCTCAATTATCCATAACAATTGGACCGACATTAATATATATATTAAAGTATTATTCTCTAGAGATCTCAATATATTATCTTCATTAAAAAAAGTTGTCATATTTTTTCTCCCGGGAAGTAAATTTTTCTTTTTTTACGCAGAAAGTAAAGTTTAAAAACTAATATTTATCCTCTTCTTGAAAAATAATAATTACGATATTTAAAAAAAATAAACAACCGAAACCTAATCCCTTAAACCTCGCCGACGACGACGACGACGACGACGAGCGATGTCATTCTCGTTTTCTTCTCTCCGTCCTCTTCCTCAGTACCCAGTCAGTGTAATATCATCAAAACGATATCGTTTCAATACTGGGAAGCCCTTACTCTTTGCGTTTAATCAGGAAACATCATTATCCTTCACTGTCAGAACTCCGGCATCTTCGTTCATTGTTGACGCCGTCTCCGGGAATTCTGCTGCCACCACCGGGAATAAGTCGAATTCGAAACCGAAAGGGAAAGCTCGCTCTCCTCCGCCTCCTCCTCCGCCGCCGCTGGTTTCTATTGTAGCTGAAGATAAAATGATAGAGGAAGACATTGGTGAAGTAGGAAGAGACGAGCTTGAAACAGTCAACATTGCTGAAGATGTTACTCAAGTAAGTTTCAAGAGATTCAACTTTTATCAAGCTTATCAGTAAAATTCCTTTTTAGAGGGATTATGTTATGTGATAAAGCTGGTAATTTGGATTTGGATTTTGTTTAATTTACTATTTGGAATATAGTTGATCGGAAGCACACCAATGGTGTATCTCAATAGAGTCACAGATGGATGTGTGGCAGACATTGCTGCAAAGCTTGAGTCCATGGAGCCTTGCAAAAGCGTCAAAGACAGGTTAGAAGTTTCAATTGTCCTGTTTAGGTTATAGGTTCATATTCAGAAACTCGCTTATTTATTTGTTGAGAGCATTTGTCGATTTCTCTAGATTAAACTTAGATGTATACTTCATCCTATCGTTTGTCCCCTTTCCGCAGGATTGGTCTGAGCATGATAAACGAAGCAGAAGATAGTGGAGCCATAAGTCCGGGGAAGGTTGTTGGATGCCTGTCTTTTGATGTCTTTATGTTCAGTCTTAGATTTGCTAATTTTAATTGGCAATATGACAAAGCAGACTGTATTAGTAGAGCCAACGACTGGAAACACTGGCCTTGGGATTGCTTTTGTGGCTGCAGCAAAAGGCTACAAACTTATAGTCACCATGCCAGCTTCTATAAATGTTGAGAGAAGAATGCTTTTACGTGCATTAGGAGCTGAGATTGTACTAACGACTCCAGAGAAGGGTCTAAAAGGGGCTGTGGATAAAGCCAAAGAGATTGTTCTTAAAACCAAGAACGCATATATGTTTCAGCAATTTGACAATGTGGCAAATACAAAGGTATAAGACTATGTTTGACTAATCATCAAGCTTTGGCTTAATAAGATCTTCAGTTTCTGATGTTTTCTCCTTTTGTTTTGTTTTGTGTAGATCCACTTTGAAACTACAGGACCAGAAATCTGGGAAGATACAATGGGTAATGTTGATATATTTGTGGCTGGAATTGGAACTGGTGGTACTGTAACTGGCACAGGAAGTTTCTTAAAAATGATGAACAAGGATATTAAGGTCTCTCTCTTATCTCTCGTACTGCTTTAACCTTATGTTTCCTTCTCTGATAGATCCTTAAACTCATTGATCAAGAAAAGAAGTATATATTCTGATTGTTACAGTTGAGCCCACAATTGATACCCTTGCTTTGTCTTCTTGTTAAGCATAGGTTGTAGGCGTTGAACCAGCAGAAAGAAGTGTAATATCTGGAGACAACCCCGGTAAGGAGCATAACATTTTCCAAATTTGAATACTTTCAATAAGCATCATCCTTAGTTACTCTACACAATACGCTTTTCAGGTTACTTGCCAGGGATATTAGATGTCAAACTACTTGACGAAGTGTTTAAGGTTAGTATCACCTACATTTCAAAATGCTACAACTATGAAGAAACAGCACATGATGATGTTTAACTATGTCAGGTTACTAACGAGGAAGCAATTGAGATGGCGAGGAGACTAGCTTTGGAGGAAGGATTACTGGTACATACTCTCTTACACTCCCTCTAATGTTTTGTACTCAATCCTTACTTGTTTCTGAGTAGTTTTTCTGGATAATATTACCTAGGTTGGGATATCGTCAGGAGCTGCTGCAGTAGCAGCAATCAGCTTGGCTAAAAGAGCTGAGAATGCAGGGAAACTTATCACGGTGAGGGCAAAATTAGATTCAAATTTCATTAGCCACATTTTGAGTTTTAGAATCTGTTTTAATTGATTGCTAAATCATGAAACAGGTTGTGTTTCCAAGCCATGGCGAGCGGTATATTACAACCGCTCTGTTTAGTTCCTTAGACAAAGAAGTTCGAGATATGAAACATTAGTAACCAAAGATAACTTTGATAACACAATTTTGCATAGTACTTATAACGCTAAAGTCTAATGTAGAAATATACAAAAGGCCTCTAGTTGATGTTATGATGTAATTTTTTTTATCAATAGAACAAAAATATCTATTATATTATTCTGTAAATCTATTTTTTGAGAAACTATTAAAAATAATTTACTTACAACTTTTGGGGATTCCCCAACTTTTGCTATTTAAAGTTAAGAGTAAAAATGTTTGGTAACAAATATATTTACAGCATATTTGTAATATAAAACAAATAAACGAGTATAGTTTAATATTTATTTTATGTATTAATATTTACTAAAATATAGTTATATATATAAAATTCTGTCAAATAAACTTGGATGAATAAAATGCCATAAATGTAACACAAAATAATATCAAAAAAAAATTTCTAATCTAATGATAAAAAAATTAAAGACAAAAAAAAATAGAGACAAGAGTTTACAGATGGTAGTTAAATGAGTGGAAGCATATCCACGTGTCAATTACCATGAATTAAATGGCACCAGCTGTGTTGTAACGTGGAGGCCATACGGGTCCCACTATATTATTCTCCTTCTTATCGAAACAATAGAAAGTCTTAATAAAAAAACAACACGTAGTCTAACTCTTCTCTGGGTAAACGGGATGTAGTTTTTATTTCGGTCAAACGTGGGTCAAAATAGTACACATGAGTTTAGGGTAATTCTGAATATTATTCACGTTTCTTTTCTAATATCATAGTTCTTTAACCAACAATGAAAAAAAAGTACCTAATTATCGGACGGTCCTCAATGATTCCATACAAAAAAGGTAAAAAAAATCCAAGATTTATGAAAATGAGGATTTGAAAAATACTATAAACAATAATATAGTCAGTCTTCATACTTAATGTGATGATTTCTATAAACAATAATTTATTCCATTTTCTTACGTGTAAAGGAAATATATTGTTAATGTCTTGTTTGTTTAGGGTAAGCATATAATTATCCAGCTCCTAAATTATTGTTTACCACAATTAACATAATTAATATTTCAGCATTTTCATAATGTTACTAATTATAATAAAACTAATTATTTTTCCTTTTTTTACACATACATACCCGTGTATATATGCACTTCTTTGAAACGTAGATCTCTATATGACATATTTTCCATATAACAAGGAAAAAAAAATTCTCCAATTATTTTTCAAGTTTTCTTTTATATTCTCTTCTAAAATTTTCTTGTTCTTGATTTAACCGACTTCTTTCTCTCTCTACCGCTCGTCTGGTGTTCTTTTCACTTGAATTAAGGTACTTAAATACTTCATACTCCATAGATTCGATACATATATACCTCAAAAGTGTATATATACATGTATCCTACAATAATTTATATGTATTGATGATTCTTCATTCAAGAAAACTGGTTTAAAGAAACATTAAGCTCGATTTCTTGATCTTTGTTAAAAGAAGAGAGTTTTTCAGACAAATTCATTCTCTGCTTAATTTTAAATTTATTTAAGCAAATATGGGAGGATCAAGCAAAATGATTGTAGAATTAATGTTTTTAATTTCTTTTTTTTTTGGTAAAAATGCTTTTAATTTCTTAATTTTAAATCAATACCATCTATCTATAAATTGCTAAACAAAATTCATACATTTTTATAGAGTAATTAAAGGTAAATGCTGGTTTAGAAAAAAAAGTAAATGTTGCTATCATTAAAAATGATTATTATTTCATTTTAGAATCAAAGCAAAATTCAAAAAAATGAGTACACAAGGAGAAATGGAGGAGAGACTACTACTTGAGAGTAAAGACCAAAACAGAGAAAGTCTCTATTTTAGAAAGAAGGTTTGGATCGAAGTAAGAAAAATGTGGAGTATAGCATTACCTTCCTCACTCTTCCGAGTCACCTCTTTTGGAAGCATCGTCGTGGCTCAAGCCTTCATTGGTCACTCCTCTGATTTGGGTCTAGCTGCTTACGCTCTTCTCCAAAGCATATTCGTCCGTTTTCTCTACGGTTTACTGGTACAAAAACATCCTCATTTACTCTAACTTTGAGTCCAAAAAACACCTGTTTTGTAATTGTAAAAGTCTCTGTGTTTTGTTCTGTGTTTTGTGTGATTCAGGGTGGAATGTCAAGTGCTACAGAGACGTTATGTGGACAATCATACGGTGCAGAACAATATCAAATGTTGGGAATTTACTTGCAACGTTCTTGGATCGTTGACATAGCTGTGACCACTTTATTCATACCGGTTTTTATCTTTGCTGGTCCTATTCTTCGTTTACTTGGTCAAAACTTTGAGATTACTGAAACTGTAGAGGAAATGTATCCTTGGATTGTTCCTTATGTGTATAGTTTGATCTTTACAATGACTATGCAAATGTATCTACAAGCACAGATGAGAAACGCCATTGTAGGTGTTCTTTCGACCTTGTCTTTGTTGCTTGATCTTGTGGTGACGTGGCTGTGTGTGAATGTGATGGGATTGGGGGTTTCTGGTGCTCTTATTGGACTTAATGTGAGCTCGTGGGCTATGGTGTTGGCTGAGTTTGTGTATGTTTTTGGAGGATGGTGTCCTTTTACTTGGACTGGTTTTAGTGTTGCTGCTTTTGTTGACTTGGTTCCTATGCTCAAGCTTTCTATTTCCTCTGGTTTTATGATATGGTAAGTTTATAATGAAACTTTTATCTTTATGTTTTGGAAATGTTTTGATAGTTTGTGTTTTGACAGCTTAGAGTATTGGTACATGAGTATACTTGTTTTGGTGGCTGGACATACAAAAGATGCGAAAATCGCAATCTCTGCGTTCTCTATATGGTAAATCAAATCAAAAATCTATATTTTTGGATTGTTTTATGTAACATTAGAGCTAATCATATTTCAATTTGTAGCCAATACATATATACATGGGAACTCAACATATGCCTTGGCTTCTTGGGTGCAGCTTGGTACGTATTCATATAAGATGTTTAGTTTGGTTTTGAAATGATAGATTTGTGTTGGTTTTATGCAAAATGTAATGAATGATGATAGCGTTCGAGTGGCTAATGAGCTGGGAAGGGGAGATGCAGCTGCGGTGAGATTTTCGATAAAAGTGATACTATCAGCATCAACAGTCGTTGGAGTGACATTTGCTGCTCTATGCTTAGCGTTCTGCGGTCAGATATCGTATTTGTTTTCGAGTAGCCACGAAGTTTCAGCCGCGGTCGCTGATCTCTCAGTGATCTTAGCTGCGTCCATCTTGCTCAACAGTATACAGCCTATCCTCACAGGTTACAAAATTGAATTTGGTTTATTTATTCGGTTTAGTGAAATTAGATTGAAATTTAAACCGGTTTGAGGAAAAACAGGGGTTGCAGTAGGAGCAGGGATGCAGAGTGTTGTGGCAGTTGTGAACTTAGGTGCTTATTATGCTGTTGGGATACCTTTGGGTCTTATCTTCACCTATGTTTTCAATTTTGGTGTTAAGGTAATTTTATTAATTAATTTCCGTAATTTAGTATCTTATATTGTAAATTTATATGTTTTTACTTTTTTGGTTTATTGTAGGGATTATGGTCTGGAATGTTAGCTGGAATTGCAATCCAAACTGTGATATTGTGTTACCTCATTTACAAAACTGATTGGGAATTAGAGGTAATTAATTCTCTTTTCTTATAATTTTTTTTTTATATTTTGAGATTTAACAGGCCATTATAAGAAACATTTTATTTGGCAGGTTAAAAAGACAAGTGAACGTATAAAAGTTTGGAATCTCAAGCCAACGAACCAAGAATCAACTCTTATAACTCCCACAAGACAAAACTGAAAATGAAGTGATAAGTGTTTCGATGTATATAAACATATTCTCTTTTTAATTACAAAAATTGTTTTCTGCCAATAATATTATTGGTTTAAAAAGTGATTTTTTTTTCTATATTTTAAAAACATAGCAAGAGCATAATTTAGCTAATAATTTGTGTTAGTTATATATTAGCAATTTCAGTTAAAGAAACTGATTATTTATGACACTCAGAGTAATATATAAGTAATTATATGAAAATTATTTAAAAAATTAGAGATCATTTGTACAAAAGATTGAAAGCAGGCATGTCTCTAATGCTTGAAACATCCTCCAATGCCAGCTCACGTTCTAATTGTGCTCTAGTTGATTTCAAAACGTCCTGCACAAAACCAAAAACCGGTTTAATACATAACCGAGTAGAAATCCATAACCGAACCGAAATGTCTAAAGATTCTTTACATTGAATTCCATGTAAGAAGCTCTTTTAGCAAGCCACTGTGCGTCCATCATCTGGAAAGCTATACAGTATAGATTATCGAACGCCATTTCATCTTCTTGCAGAAACTCCAAGAATCGTACCCCAGCAATCGTTGATGGTTTACCTGCCATGGAACATAGCTCAAGCTTCTGGTTTTTGAAGTTTTAAAGCATCAATAGATACACAAACACATTGGATTTATAGCTCTGAGGATTTTACCGGTTTGAAGATCTAACATTTGTGCTAACATGAAGGAGATATTGATGCCAGCTACTGCAAACGGATATTCCCATTCTGCCCTTGTTCCATCTTGTTTATGTAACAGTCTTTGGAAAGATTCCTGTAATGGTTTTAGATATAAGTTCAACGTTTTCAAATTTTTTGATCAAATTGAAGATGAAGATGCGAGGAAACAGACAGGATAAGTCGTTGCAAAGAAGATTAGATTCTCCAGTGATATATATCCTCCACCTCTACAATTTAGTGACGAAACCAAGCATCAGTACAAATAGTGTAGATGAGAATGATTTTATAGGACGAGATATAGAGTTTGTGTACCGAAAATCTGTTGAAGGGTCTGTTCCTTGCCATCCCATTTCTTTCCAGAGTTCGGATTTAAGAGGTGGTAGTTCCCTCTCTGGATATGCTAACCTCCAAAGTTGTCTAAGTGCATCCTGTGAATCATGTTATTACATAAATCTTGACAAAACTTTGCATCTATGGGGTTATTGAAAGCAAACGGAGTACATGAGACACCTACTTGATGTTCAATTCGTGATCCATCAAACGGGATTTCTATCCTTTTCTTAAGGTTTCTCAACCTTTCTTCCTGGTAAGAAACCAAACACCAAGAACGGTAGATTAACTACAAAAGTAAAGAGTCTTGGGAGACATCAAGCAGAAACAAGTAGATCTTTCGAATGTACCTGCAACGGACTAAGAGGCGGAAGCAAAAGCCTTCCACCAGCACCCATTTGACCAACTTGAGGCAGAGATAGGAACCTCCCAACAAGTGAGCTGGGTCCGAAGACAATTTTAGCTGCAAAACCTGAAGCATATTGTAATTGGATTCCCCTTTAAGCGAATAAGGAGTGATAGTCACAAGAGAGCAAAACCTATCCACTGAGCCCATTGTGCAATCAACTGAGAAAAGATCAATGTCCAGTGAACTTGTTGTCTCTTCCGTTCTTCTTCCCAAATATCCTCTAGAGTACGGTCCTATGAGACACCAGGGGTAATACAGAAAGGTTATTCTCTATTTAGTCACATAATTGAAACACAAAAAGCAAACAAATTGAAGCACTAACCTCATTGTACCCATCTCCATTACTACTACTACTGCCTAACAAAGGTTCGCTTAAGGTTTCAGAGTCTGTAGCGTCATAACGTTCATATTTCCTACCATCTACATCGCCATGATGAAGTCGCCTCCTCAGAGTTGTAGATGGCATCATGGAAAGTAACAGATTAAAGTAGAGTAGACCCTGCAAAATACCACCAGATCAAACAACGAAATTTTGACACTGTTTCTTGCAGGAAAACATAATGCAGGCAACAAAAACATAGCCCTTTAATCAGTCAAAATCTTCCAATTTATGCACACTAGACCCTAATTATGTACACGAGATCACAGAATAGATCCATGCTTAAACAAAATCAATTTGGACGAAAGAATCTTACAAGCTTCAGCGGAAACCAAACTACGAGAAACTTATTCAACAGAGAATTTGTCAGCCTAGCAAAACTACACACACAGGGATTCACACAAATCATTGAATCGATTAAATCAATAGAGAACAAGAGCTCGTTACAAACCCTAATACTCAATAACAACGGAGACTCCTGAAAAATAGGATCGCTTCAAAAATCCAATCGAATCAGGAAGATTTTATAAGGAAGCATCACAAAGTCCAAATTTGTCGATATCAAGATAAATTAAAAAAAAAAAAAAAGAGATTATAATAATGAAAAATTCGAATTGGGTTTGAATGATTCTCTTACAGGGAGCGAGATCTAGACTGAAAGATGACAGATTCCTTCGAGAGAAAGGTAGGAATAGCTCACGAAAACTGTAACCGTAAGGAAACTCTCGCCGCCAACAATCAGAAGAACTTACAGAATTTTATTTGTAAAATAAATTAAATTCGAAAAGAAAATTAATATAATATTTAATTTTTGGTTTAGTCAACGACTGCACAGGTATTAACGACGATCCGGTTAAAAAAATTTTGGTTTAGGCATCGTACCAATCGCCAACTCAGCAATTGGGTTTA
>KE152212.1:5859-37882 GCA_000411095.1 Aethionema arabicum | reverse complement strand
ATCTAATACTTGTTACTCGACTCGGACGTTACGAGTACCCTTTTTTTAAAGACGGGTACGAGTCGGGTAACGGATCGAAGACGGGTAACGGGTATTTGTGCCCACCCCTAAGTATCACAAAATGAATCTTAAGTTATGAAAGATGGAGTCAGGTGTAATTACCTTAAAAGCTGTGCTGTTATTACTGTCAATGATGATGAAAAGAGGTTTCCTTGTAAATGGAACTAAATCAGACGGATAGATGCAGCTTGATCCTGTGGTAAAGGCAGTTGTATTATCAAAAAAAGTTCGGAGAAAAAAAAAATAGCAGATTTCAGATAAACTAGAGTGGCAGACTTAAGTTGCCCTTTGTTCCAAGAAAATAGATTATAAAATGTCTGCAATTTCAGAGTTGTTTCCCTAGTATGCGAAAAAACTCTAATTGGATTGATCACAATGGTCCAAGTTACCCAAGATTTACTCTTACTAAAAACCAGCTTCTGCGCAAGAAAATATACATATACTACATTTGCCGTCATTGTTGAATATTACTTGGTGGATCCTCTCTCTGGCTATCTAGTAAACTTATAGAATCAAATTCGTGCATGCCTACTATAAGATGGATGTTAACATAGGAAGTTCCTAGAATTCTGGAGTGGTACCTGTGAGTCCATGATTGCCGAAAGACAAACCACATGGAGTATTGACTGTGTCCTCACTGATTTGTCCTAACGACTGAACAGGTTTGTCACCTGATGGCATTCTATGGCGTGATGGGTCTCCATCTACTTCGATTGTGTGAGATTCAAAGTCTCTCAAGATGTTCTCCTCGACGCTGGCTGAACTTGTACTATTCAAAGGAGATGATGAAGTCTGTACAAGCTTTCCTGGACGAAAATGTAAATGTAAGAAGATAACGAACTCAAATATACTTTAAACTTGAGAAACGTTATACCAGACATAATCTACACAAATTACCAGAAGCAGACAAATATAATAAAAGGACCCCATGAGAAGGGAGCTCCTCACAAATGGTAGCCAAAACCTGCAGAGACAAAACAGGATTATACCAACCAAGACATTTAACCCACGGATCTAATGCGTCTAAGAAATTAAACAAGAGTAACTTCAACTTACAGCCAAGAAATGTGTAACAGATGGACGATAGAGGACCGCTTTGCGAGGGTTCGGCGGCAAAGTAGGATCATTCATGCTCTGGGAGTTAACACGAGCAGCTCCAACGGGAGCATTCTGACCAATCTTGGCACCTGTTGACTGATAAAATGAACCACTCGGTTCCCACTCTAAACACTGAAGCATCCTGAAAGAATCGAGCGTGAGCTCTGAATACTTGACCTGACGGAAATGACATAGCAAGATTGCAAATTTTAGATGGTAAGAAAGTTAATAGACATTCGTGTTGAACAAGCCTTTAATACCTAACCTCGTTGTGGTGATAACTGCTCAAGACTGCATCCGTCAACCTTAAGGATCTACTTGCACGCGGTGTACCAGCATCAAGGCTAGGATCCAGCACAAGACTATATCTTAGAGGCCTGATGTTCATAAAAGCAGTGTCGGATTTTAGAAATCGAACTATTTCCTGATCCACCACCGTCCATTCTTTAAAATCCGGTTCCTGATAACATGAAAATATGTTTACGCAATAGATGATGGCAAAAAAGAAAGAAACTGAAAGAATGGGCCATCTCAGATACACAGAATAACAAGGCATGAAGTTTGATAATGGACAAGAAGCTTAGGTCTCATGCAGCATGACAGATTACCTTGGACAGAGCCACTCACATATTTTCTTAAGATTTCTATGATGTTTGTTTACGGCATGTACACGCTATTACCTCTGTTATATTTATTCTACTTCATTGCTATCCATATATATAAGCTTAATGCCGCAACTCCTACATTAGACCCACTAGGTATTGAGGTTTACGAGGAAGCAGTTTCTGCCTATGATTCTAGCGTAACTAGAAAATAAAAGATCATGTCAGCAATTCCAAAAGATTACGAAATACCAGGATAAGACAACAATGTGAGACCAAAAGAAATCTAATTTGGTCTTTTAGGTCTCTAATAAGGCAAGCAAACTGTGGCTAAATGAAGTGTCAGCATTGTTCATTATAACAACTACCTAAAAACAGTCTAAGGCTCGAGAAAAGAAAATAGCAATTTGGTTTCCAGAACAAACCTGGAATGTCCTCTTGCACTCATCTATCAACCGTTTAAATTGATCCACGAGTTGATGCACCATCTCTCGGCGACCTAGGACCAAGCACACCATAAGAAACCTTGCAAGAAACCGTAGCTGTTTGTTTGCAATTTTGAGATCCTGAAACAAGCCCTCTCTGAAGTACTCCCTAGTCAGTATTGCTTCATAGAATACGTATGACTCAGACAAGTATCCAGCATCACTTGTTCGCATATAATGTCCATAATAAAGCTGTGCGATTCTAGACGCGATTTCTCCAATCTCCCATCTCTTAAGTCCAGCTTCTACAAGCTTCTGTCGATTTTCTTGTTGAAACTTCCATAGTTGCGTGTATACCTTGAATACCTTAAAGAAATAGTTTTCATACCTGGCAATAGGATATGAACAATTATACCTCTATATTACATAGCCGTAACTCGGAAATCCTTTCAAAATGGCACTAGATTTCACAAATGTATCGATAATCTACGCTCTTAGTTCATTCTCATTGTCCAGCCTATATATTTCCCACCCAAAACGATTTCCAGCAACTATCAAACCCAGAATTCTTCCTACATTTTAACTTCCACCTAATCAAAGTTCGTAAAAGAGAGAGAGGATGACCAAGAAATTTGAAAACCGAAATCCCCGATTTCGCCGGTTTTCTCAGCAACATAGCTAAAAACTCCAAGAGAAACGCAAATCGCAAGAGAAGGAGTACCTGCTGCGTTCATAGAACGGCAAGTCTCTGATCTTGGAAAATTTACTGTCAGCTTTGTTGACGAGAGACCAGTAGACTTCACTCAGCGGGATAGTGCTGATACTATTACCGCCGATTTGCTGCGACATTTCTGAGACAAACTTGAAGGTCTCAACTCTTCAGCCGGAGAATCGGAGGACCGGTCGCCGTTCCTATGCGATCGGAATTACAGTCGTCGTCTTACAGATCGGCGATTTCGACGATGGATTATGACAATTTTGACCTGATAGCGGTCTACATGATTTTTCTTTGTGTTAGGCCTTTATATTGTATGATTAATTCAGCCTGACCAATGATATTGTGTAATTAATTTTCAAAAATATATATAAGAACATTAGACTGAAATACTGACATAAATTTAATAATCACCTGAAATATATTTGAAAGTATGTCTTTTGGAAATAGACCGACGCAATATAATTTAGTAATATACAAATTTACACTTAGTAGTATACATTAAAAAAAAAGAGTGGTGAAATACATATTTTCTTATAACTAGTATAGTTTTATATATGTAAATTATACATTTTTAAAATTATATTTGTATCTATATATAGTTATATACTCCAGGCGATGACACATAATATTTTTTCTTATGTAGTATTTATTATACTTGATTAGAAAAAAAAAACTTAGTACATAAAATAAAATAAAATAAAATCCGAAAGAGCTTTAACAGAGGAGAGCGACGAGGGAATAAGAGAAAATTCACAGGTATTTTGACTTTTCTTCGTCAGCGAAAAAGGGAAACAAAACACCTTCGCTGCGTTCTCCATCTAATCAACACCTTTGGATCTGCGCAAAAACGTTCTACTCTCACTTCTCACCACAGATTTTGCAGGTAACATGATTACTGCTTCTTCCTCCTTCCTCGATGATTGTTAATGGTTTTTCATTTCAATTTTAGTATCCTTCTCTGCTACCTCTTCGTGTTGCAATACGTTTATCTTTTCGCTATTTCAATTTCTGGATTAGGGAATAGGTTTTCTCGATTAATCTGTTGTTAGTTTTTTAAATCTGGTGAAACGAAATTATGGCCAGCCGAAGATTTTGCCGTTGATTTCGTAAGAGTTCTTGTTTCGCTCATCGTAGTTGAGAGACTTTAGTTTCTTATTGAAGTCTTTCGTTCGATGGAAGATTGTTGTTGTTCTATAAATGAGTGTTTGTGAGTGTGTATTCATAATGAAAATGTTAATTCAATGGAATTTGTCTGAGACGATAATTTCTTTGTTTATACTCATGTTGCAGCTTTGAAAAGGGAAGTGAGAAGACTTTGAATTTGGTTGAGATTAGAAGATTGGTGTTATTGCGGGGTTGTTGTTATAGTTACTCAGAGATCATAGAGGAACAAGAAACAAAATCATTGGTTGCAAATCCGATGTCCTTGAATTCCAGCTTAGTTCTAGGGCTTAAATATGATGGGCGACAATCGTAGTTTTGATCCTGCGAAGAGGTAATGGTTTTCCCTAACTAATGTTAGCTTCTTTCTCTGAAATTTGATTAAGCAACGATTATTTCCAAGCCTTCTTCTTGTTTTTCAGTTATGTTAGGCTGTAAATGAATTGGGTTCCATTAGTTTTGTTATTTAGTTGTAAGTCTTGATCTTTCTGTAGGCATGAGGTTGAAACCAGTTCCACTGCTTCGAGGAAGCTAGAAGAGAATGCTAAGTTCATTCAGGATCCTGAGGAAATGGTAGTGATTCTTGTCTCATTTGAGAATTTCTTCTAGTTCTTGAAGCACATTATGTAGGGTCTGTCACTAAAATGAGCTTAAACTCAGGCACTTATTGCAAAAGCGAGATCACAGGAAGAGGAGATCCACAATCTCCAGGAACAAATCGCTGCTGCCTGTTTGAAGGTATAGCATCGTTACCCCATGAAATTCTAGTGCCTTTGTTTCTACTTTTTTTGCGTGCTCAGAAAGTGAACTGTATCTTTGATTACAGGATATGCAGCTGCTTAATGAGAAATATGGGCTAGAGAGAAAATGCGCTGATCTTCGAGTGGTTTGTCTATTGCTTTTACAATCTGTTTTCGTATTCTTCATTTGCTAGCCTTGGTAATTATTTGTGTCAAAATTGATGAAAGCGTTCATCTTGGCTTCTGGATTTGACTTAGAGTTCTTCTTACCTAGGCGATTGATGAGAAACAAAATGAATCCGTCACATCGGCCTTGAATGAACTGGCTCGTAGAAAAGGTGATCTTGAAGAAAATTTGAAGTTGGCACATGATTTAAAGGTATGGATAGTCTCCATTTTAGTGCTAACTTCAGCTGTTTTCACCTGTTTAAAACTTTTCCCTGGTTCATTTATAATTCTACACAACGAATTTGTGCTTTATATTCATATTCTTTTGTCCTCCTGTTTTTGCTTCCTATACTTTTTATATTAGGTTACAGAGGATGAGAGGTATATTTTCATGACGTCCTTGCTTGGTCTATTAGCTGAGTACGGCGTTTGGCCTCGTGTTGCAAATGCTACTGCTATATCCAGTGGCATAAAGGTAATTCTTCGCAGCACATATTTTTTCTGCCTCATTCAAATTTTTACACTAATGAACTAAGCACGCGTATATATATATATATATAGTGACCTCAGTGTAGGGTGTGGTGCTCTTTTGGTGTTTGACAGCCTTACTTTTCTTCTTCATATGCAGCATTTGCATGATCAGTTGCAATGGAAGATTAAAGCCTGCAATGTAACCTCTCTATCCTGTAATTCTATGATTGATCGCTAGACAAGCATTCTCATTGTTAATCGTTCCCATCTTTATATGTTATCGTTTTCAAGTTTTGTTATTCTCAACAGCGTGACAAAATTCTAATGGCAGGATAGGATTCGAGAATTATCATCTCTTGCAGAAACTCAACCTGGGACAGAGTTTGTTGGTAAAGACAATCATGATCCCAGAGTTTCAAAAATCCAAGCTTCTTATGGATCCACGGTAGTCTCAGCAAGTAATTTGCTAAATTACTATCATTGTTTCATGGCTTTCTGACGTGTGTGAGGTCTTTCTGTAGAAATCTTACTTTGTACAGTCTTATACTACACATATTCCAGGATCATGGCGGCCTTTCCATTAACGATTACAGGACCAGTGAACAATATATGCCACCAATGGAAAATGTGATGAGAAGTCCCTATCATAATCTTATGCCAGATGCTGAAAGTTTGAGATTTAATGGTCAGATGCGCCAAGCTTACGTTGACGGGGGAGCTCAAGGAACCTTACAGAAAAAGTCGGTATCGTTTCTTGTTTTTGTATAACCTTTCAAAGTGTAACCGTCTCACATCTTTCTCTTTATTACTCTCTCTTGCAGGGAAAGTTTTGGGTATCCTCTGAGCAGTGTTGCAGGCAGGGACATGATCCGAGAGAGACAAGAAAAAGCAGAGAATTCCGTCTTTGATCCTTATAGTGGGAATGAGGAGCTTACTTCTCATGTGTATGAAGGTGGAAACTATTTCTCTATTGACTGAACCTAGTAGCTATGTAGCATCTAATACATCCTTTTTTTGGAACAGATGGACCTGGAATTGACGGATTCCAGATTATTGGAGATGCAATACCTGGAGAAAAAGTGTTAGGTTGCGGGTTTCCAGTGAGAGGGACCACTCTCTGTATGTTTCAGGTGAATCTTCGAAATCTTTCGTAAGAGTCTTTGATAATATAGAGCCAAACAGAAGAAGACTAATGATTCTTGACCTTCGTTCTGCTTGAAAGTGGGTTCGACATCTTGAAGATGGCACGAGGCAGTACATCGAGGGTAAGATTAGTATATGTCTTCCAATTTTTTCGCTACTTAAACACTAGAGCATTTGAAATGATGAATTTTGCCTTTAAACTTTCAGGAGCTACCCACCCAGAGTATGTTGTCACTGCAGACGATGTTGATAAACTGATTGCTGTTGAGTGCATTCCAATGGATGATCAAGGTCGTCAGGTAATACCAGATTTTAGTGATTACAGCACCGTGTGCGTCCTCAAGGTCCTAGCTTCATAAAGCCACATAACCCTAATAAATTCTTCCTCTCCATTTTTCTACCATGCAGGGAGAACTGGTGAGGCTATTTGCTAATGATCAAAACAAGATTAGATGTGGTATGTTTCCAACGGGTCTAACCAGCCTTTCATAGATATCAATTATTGTCTCTTCTACAACGCTACTTTGATCTTTCTACTCATAACCTTATGGTTTCAATAACGTTCTGCTCATGTTTTCAATTTACAGATACAGAGATGCAAGCAGAAATCGACGCATATATAACCCAAGGTCTAGCAACCTTTAACGTCCAGCTTCTGGTAAGTCTACAACTCAGAATCTGAAATCAATGTGATGAGTTTACTTTGTCTGGAAACATACATTTGTTCTTGATTACTCTTCTTCTGCAGCCTAAGCTGTGACTAATCAATAACCGTTTTTTTTTCACGGCTTTTTTTTTTAATAGATGGATTCCTCAGAGAGTTGGGAACCTGCAACTGTTATTTTAAAGAGATCCAGTTACCAAATTAAGAACATAGAAGCTATGGTGATCTCAGAGAAATACTCAAAGGACCTCCTGGTAATATATATATATATTCACTTAAATTGTTTTTCATATTTTCCTCATAAACAAACTTAAAAAAGTTAAGATCAAGAATATGATGTGTTTAATGTATTGCAGATCAAAGTGCCCTGTGGATTCTCAACACAGTTTGTTCTAATAAGTTCTGATGGATCTTCACATCCTATAAGCACACTCAATGTCCGGTACATATATACACATCTATATATATATCTCCAAAGTCCAAATCTCTCTCTTTATTTCGCTATTTATTTTCTTTACGAGTTAAAATACGTAATTTCTGTTACAGTATGCGTGATACATTGGTGTTGACGATGAGAATGCTTCAAAGCAAGGTAAGTTTTATTATACATTATTAAATATAAAAGGAAAAGATTATATTATAGCATGTTATGCTCTATCTTTGATTGTAAATGTTATCTTTATATGTTCGATTATGTAGAAGAGCCATGTGTTATGATTACATTTAATCGCCAGATTATAATAATATATTAAGAAATGGTTTTTTTTTTTTAATTAAACAGGCATTAGATGAACGAAGAAAAGGACGAGTTTAAAGTTAAGTGGTTTCTACAAAACAGATCTATCCTCGAGGCTTTCAAATTAAATTTTAATAAAATCTGCAAATTTATAATTCTTTTTTTTATTTAATTATTGAGTAATAATTGTTATAGACAACAGTAGTTTTATAAGTTTATTTCTTTGTCGTTTATATCTTTTCCTCAATAAAATAATATATATATTACTGTAATAGATGGTGATATTCACTTTGGACTGAAGCTTAAAGCATCAGAATATCTTTTTTTTTTCTTTAATATTTTTTCATGTTCGTTATTTCGCTTTCTTTTTTAACAATTATAATACGATCTTGTGTATAGAAATAATTAATTACAGGGTAATGCTTAATGTCTATAAAATATCAAAATAAAAGCATACAACAAAAAAAACATAAAGAATTAAAGATATGGTTTATATTACAATAATGTATTTTTAAAATTGTTGTCGTTTTTCGGTTTGTATAATAATATGGATTAGTGACATGAAAGTTAGTGTTGTCTTTGCAAAGGGCATGAAAGTTGGAGATTATGTTACTATCTCCGTTCAAAAATATATGATGTTTAAGGTTTATGCACTCATATTAAAAAAAACTTATAAAATACCTATTATAACCTTATCTATCATTAAAGTCATCCAATCAAAAATTATTGAGTATTTTTTGTCTTAATAATAAAAGGACAAATAAGTAAAATAACATAAAAATCAGCATTGGAAAGTGAGAACATCTTATATTAACAAACAAAAAAAACTTCTAAAACATCTTATATTTTTGAACAGAGAGAGTATTATTTAATCTCGTCATTATGTGTATATAACAGTATGATAATGAAAGCTACATTTTTAAAATTCTATTATCTTGCATTTTATTATCTAAAAATAAAAGATATGTTGCATTTTTTAAAAATAGAAGATCAAATAACATGCAAAATAAAATGTAAATAATATATATGCACCCATTCATTTCAGCGTGACATAAGGAAAAAATAAAGCATTTATTCATCTTTCTTTGTATTTAATTTATATATTAAAACTGTAAAGTGATATTGATGAGTTGAACTTGAACCCACCAAAAGGGTAATGTCTCATGTAACTAAAATGATTAAATCACTTCAGAAGAAAACCAAATGATTATGTAGTTGGAGAGTTCTTTTCTCACTTTAAATACACCAAAAACTCATGAAAAATTATATGTATATATGTATGTTTTGCACAAGTTACATTTTTTTAATTTTATAATTTAAATCATAAAACTTAAATATTCGATTCAATATATATAATATGTGAATAATTTCCTCATCCACGTGGCTTTCCCCA
The DNA here is from genome assembly GCA_000411095.1 of Aethionema arabicum. Taxonomy (NCBI): domain Eukaryota; kingdom Viridiplantae; phylum Streptophyta; class Magnoliopsida; order Brassicales; family Brassicaceae; genus Aethionema; species Aethionema arabicum. The sequence goes on along the minus strand of KE152212.1, from coordinate 28,503 downwards.
TGTTAAGATATTCCCTTTCGTCAACACTTCACCAACTAATCTTATGCCCCCTTCTATGTTACTTTCTTATTACTCAAAATAACAATAATTATCGTATCAATATTTGATTAAACCAAACAAAATTATATGTTCATAATATAAAAAACATAAATGAATTATATTCTGTTTCAGTAGACATTTTTACAGGATAACAAATGCTTATCATATATCCAGAAAAGAAAAGAACCAAGTGAAAGCATAAAGAGAAAGCATAAGAATATTAAAAATAAATAAAAGCTAAATTTGCACCTTTAAATTTCGTTACCAAAAATAAAAAACATTCACACAAAAAATAAAAATTAAATATTTATAAACTTTTCAATGATTATTCCGTTAACTTGTACCAATTATATCTTCAATGATACTAATTTAACTTCGAAAAAAAAAAGATACTTACCAGAGAAGAAGCACTGAAGCAGACAAAGGAAGCCACAAGAAAAGGAAAGAGAGAGAGAGAGGGACACTTCACCTCCCTCATCTTACTCTCTTTTTCTTCATCTCTCTCTCTCTTTCCTCTGCACCATCAACACCATTAATGGCTTCTACAGGAAACTCTAATCCATGGGCTCCATATGATTCCTACAGAGACTGTTCTCAAGGAATCTGCAGCATCTATTGTCCTCAATGGTGTTATGTAGTCTTCCCTCCTCCTCCTTCCTTCTTTCTCGATGAAGACGATGACTCTTCTTCCTCTGATTTCTCCCCTCTACTCATCGCTCTTATCGGAATCCTCGCTAGTGCCTTTATCCTCGTCAGCTACTATACTCTAATCTCCAANAACATCTTATATTAACAAACAAAAAAAACTTCTAAAACATCTTATATTTTTGAACAGAGAGAGTATTATTTAATCTCGTCATTATGTGTATATAACAGTATGATAATGAAAGCTACATTTTTAAAATTCTATTATCTTGCATTTTATTATCTAAAAATAAAAGATATGTTGCATTTTTTAAAAATAGAAGATCAAATAACATGCAAAATAAAATGTAAATAATATATATGCACCCATTCATTTCAGCGTGACATAAGGAAAAAATAAAGCATTTATTCATCTTTCTTTGTATTTAATTTATATATTAAAACTGTAAAGTGATATTGATGAGTTGAACTTGAACCCACCAAAAGGGTAATGTCTCATGTAACTAAAATGATTAAATCACTTCAGAAGAAAACCAAATGATTATGTAGTTGGAGAGTTCTTTTCTCACTTTAAATACACCAAAAACTCATGAAAAATTATATGTATATATGTATGTTTTGCACAAGTTACATTTTTTTAATTTTATAATTTAAATCATAAAACTTAAATATTCGATTCAATATATATAATATGTGAATAATTTCCTCATCCACGTGGCTTTCCCCATGTTAAGATATTCCCTTTCGTCAACACTTCACCAACTAATCTTATGCCCCCTTCTATGTTACTTTCTTATTACTCAAAATAACAATAATTATCGTATCAATATTTGATTAAACCAAACAAAATTATATGTTCATAATATAAAAAACATAAATGAATTATATTCTGTTTCAGTAGACATTTTTACAGGATAACAAATGCTTATCATATATCCAGAAAAGAAAAGAACCAAGTGAAAGCATAAAGAGAAAGCATAAGAATATTAAAAATAAATAAAAGCTAAATTTGCACCTTTAAATTTCGTTACCAAAAATAAAAAACATTCACACAAAAAATAAAAATTAAATATTTATAAACTTTTCAATGATTATTCCGTTAACTTGTACCAATTATATCTTCAATGATACTAATTTAACTTCGAAAAAAAAAAGATACTTACCAGAGAAGAAGCACTGAAGCAGACAAAGGAAGCCACAAGAAAAGGAAAGAGAGAGAGAGAGGGACACTTCACCTCCCTCATCTTACTCTCTTTTTCTTCATCTCTCTCTCTCTTTCCTCTGCACCATCAACACCATTAATGGCTTCTACAGGAAACTCTAATCCATGGGCTCCATATGATTCCTACAGAGACTGTTCTCAAGGAATCTGCAGCATCTATTGTCCTCAATGGTGTTATGTAGTCTTCCCTCCTCCTCCTTCCTTCTTTCTCGATGAAGACGATGACTCTTCTTCCTCTGATTTCTCCCCTCTACTCATCGCTCTTATCGGAATCCTCGCTAGTGCCTTTATCCTCGTCAGCTACTATACTCTAATCTCCAAGTATTGCCACCGCCGTCGTGACGGCTCCTCTTCCCCATCCGGATCTCAGAGCCGAGATCGGGGGATTTCTTTTGCTACAAACGATGATTGGCAGGGGAACAACAATGGTGCTCCAAACGTGGTGATGGGAGATGGACTTGATGAATCTTTGATTAAATCGATTACGGTTTATAAGTACAGAAAGGGTGATGGATTTGTTGAATCTTCAGATTGCTCTGTTTGCTTAAGCGAATTTCAGGAAAACGAGAAGTTACGATTGCTACCGAAATGTAACCACGCGTTTCATGTTCCTTGTATCGATACTTGGTTGAAATCTCACTCTAATTGCCCTCTCTGCCGCGCTTTCATCACTGGGATTAACGCCAACTCTGGAATCGTCACTACCGCCGCCGAAGCTGTCGCCGGATTTAATCAACCAATCTCTGTCCAGGAAATCGGTAATCGATTCGGAGGAGCCGGAGAAATCAACTCGATTACAACCGGTCACCATAGCCAATCCGGAGATTCCGTGGCTGTTATAGTAGATCTGGAAACCAGATCTAGAAATGAAACCGCTAACGATGAATCGCCACCAAAACCACCGGAGCTGGAAGGCTCAAGAGACAACCAAAGGACGGGAAGAGACGAAGAAGAGGAAGGGATCCGAAGATCGGCGTCACTAAACTCAGGCAATGTGATCTTAATCGCCGATATACTCCGGGAAATTGAAGACGAGCAGGGAGACGAAGAATCACCAGGTGTAGAAACTTCCCGGCGGCTAGAAGATGAACACCACGGCGACGAGAAGACGCCACCACCATCAGGATCAGCGGCGAATCAAACAGCAAGCGGAATCTCAAATTTTCTGGCCCGGAGTTCAATGGCGATGAAGCGATCTGTATCTACCGGAAAATTTATCCTCTCAAGTTACGATAGATCAAGAAATTACCGTTTACCGAACTAAGAAAAAAAAACAGTAATTATTTTTAGGAATTTTAATGCTTTAAAAATTAAATCAAAAATCAAAAATGCTAATTGGCTTTTTTCACGGAACTTATTTTTATTATTTTACCGTCACTAATTTTTCAAATACATTAAAAATGAACTTAATAATTTTGGCAAATTTAGATATGCCACCATCATGACATCATACAATTAACGACATAATTTCTTCTTAACTAATCATTAATCATTAAATTTATCATATATTTTCTTAAGATTTTTTCATTACAACAGATTTGATGACCATGAAAATTCTCTCGAATCACACCCAATATTTACATGACCTCATAATATATACAAAAAAATCAAACAAAAAGATTCATATGCCTATAATTACTTTTATAATTAAAATTAATTTTGCAGACATTACTCCTAAAATTAAGGATTTTACTCACTATAAATTAACCCTCTTGAACTCATCATTACAAACACACAAATCAAAACACAAAACACATTTGCAAATTAAACTTCTTCTTACTATTTCCACCATGGCTCAAAAAAATTCTTACATAATTTTTCTAGCAGTTATATTTTTTTGTTCTATTTTGACATTGTCGTCGGCTAATGAAATATCTCATTCAAATAAAAACGAAACCGAGACAAAAGTGATGAACAAAGAAGATCCTAAGTTCATTATAAACCCTATAGAATGCGTTTCTGCAATCAAGAGTGTCGAAGGTTGTTTCGATGCAATTGGTGAGATATTTAAAGGGCATTTTGGTCATTTAAGACATTCTTGCTGCAAAACGCTGAATGGTATTTCTTCTAATTGCTGGCCTAAGATATTTCCTGGTAAAATGTATCTACGTATAACCATTAAGTTAATGTGTCTCTTTAGTGAGATGAATCTTAAATTATCTGAAGCTGAGTTTTAATATTCTATATGTATAATTGTTGTTTTTTTTTTAATTGGTGAATAAAATGTGGTGAGTCACATTGTAATGTAATCTTCCAATGTTTGATTAATAAAATATGAGTCGTTATATTATTTTCTGTTCTTTATTTTTTACTTAAAGTTGCTGATAATTTAATTTTTGTTTCGTGAATTAGTTATAAAAACATATAAAAATCAATAATTTTGATAAAATATACAACCTTTCGTCTTTATATTGTATAGTTGGGCCTGTGTATTGTAAATGGGCTTTATTATTTATAACCGTGATGCGTGGTTGAATCTGAGCTAAACCGGGTTACAGTAAAAAATCGATTTCCGGTTCGTTGTAGTGGAAACTTAAACGCTATTGCAAGTGTGCACTTGTGTGTTTTATACGATAAGTCACAATATTGGTATGATGTGGACTGTCAAAGGTAATGGTTACACACAAAAAAAATAAAAAATTGTTCACTATCAAATTATAGAATTGATGTCGGTATACCATATATACAAAATTATTAATATTCCATTTTCGATACGAAGATCACAACAATTCTAGTTTTATAACCACGTGTATATATAACTTATTTTATAAATTAAAATGGTATTATTATAGTACTATGTAATTGTCAATGCTTGAATACAGAGATGTTTGATTTAATTTAATTTATTTTATTTTATTTCACATGAATAGCATATTCTTTGGATAATATGTTGACTTTATAGGTATATATTCTTCACTCTTCAGTATTCCTTGGCATAACTTGTATTTTTATGTTTCTTGATTAATAATATTTTCATGTTCTTTCGTGACTGTCTATAAGTTACAAGTAACAAAAAGTTCATTAGTATTAATTATGTGCAAGAAAATGACTTAGTTTTATTATTAAATAACACATTACAAAAATTAATTGAGTTTGATTGCTTCGAATATTATAAATTCAAAAATCTTATCTATTCATTTATGTTAGTTCAAATCTTATTTTATTTATTTGTTAAAATAAAACAAAAATAATACCAAATAGGTAAATTAAGTAACGAACAATAATACAAAACAAAGTAACGAACAATATACGAACTATTTCATTAGTATTAACATAGACTAACCACTATATCCTTACATTAATACAATAAAAACAAACAAAGGACCAAAACCAAAAAAAAAAATTAATTTAAAATAGTTCAGATTCTCAACAATATTATCTACTTTTTTCACGCAAGAAATATCGGCATATCTTATACAAAATAATTTTTTTTAAAACGAATAAAGAGAGAGGGAAGAACAACAATAAACAAGTTATAAATTAATACTAAGAAACCCAATAATAAAATATTAAAACAAAAATATAAAGTAGATAATTTAGGATTCGATTATAATAAAACAAAATATAAAATAAATAAGAAAATTTTCTATATATATAAACCAAAATCCAAAAGATTAATAAAATTTAAATTTTTGTTATAAAAATAAGGAACAACGTCACAGGAAAACCAATTTTCAAAACATTTCCTTTAGTGATAAAAAAAATATATATTTAAATTCTTGGAGTGTTAGTATAAATTAGTAACCTAACAAAATTAGTAAAAAACTTAATTTTATATCCCAACTTTAATTGGAGTTGTTGCTTATATATAACTTATAACCAATCCAAAGGATAATAACCATGACGTGCTGCGTGCGATATTTTATATATCATAATTCTTATTTTCAAAATTTATAAAATATGAATATACATATGTGTGTATTAGTGTATATATATCAAACATTAACCCTCAGAGAAGATATAAAAGTAATGGCGGAGACGTCGACCAGGTCAGGATCATTGCCGATCAAAACCGTCGTCGTTTTGGTCCAAGAGAATCGTTCTTTTGACCATACACTTGGTTGGTTTAAAGAACTAAACCAAGAAATCGAAGGTGTTTTAAAATCTGACCCGAAATCAAACCCGGTTTCAGCCTCGGATCCAAACAGTGTTCATGTCGTCTTTGATGACCAATCTCAGTACGTTGATCCGGATCCGGGTCACTCCATTCAGGATATTTACGAGCAAGTATTTGGTAAGCCATGGGATCCGGTTCATCTGGATCCAAACCCGGGTCCACCTACTATGTCCGGTTTTGCCCAAAACGCTGAGCGAAAACAGAAAGGGATGTCTTCTGCTGTTATGAACGGGTTTAAACCGGATGCTGTACCGGTTTATAAAGAGTTGGTTCAGAATTTTGCTATTTGTGATCGGTAAGTATCGTTGTCATTGATTATAAACTCTCTAAACCAAATCTGTGATTTCTAAATTTTATAGTGATAATCTCTTAATTGTCATTTTCATTAATGTTTTCCTGGTTTACAAAGAGTTGGTTTAATTAATACGATGAAAATCAGTTCAAAACTTATCCTTTTTCACCTAACGATTTTCCGGTTTATAGGGATTTGGTTTAATTTTCACCTAATGTTTTCGGTAGGCCGGTTTGGTTCATAAACCGAATCGGGAATTTGGTTTTATAGCGAAAATCCAAATTAAGTAAATGGTTAATAATTAAATGGTGATATATTTTAGGGAAAATGGTAAAATAAACTACAAACTTTGCCGATTTGGTGGAAAAAACCACCAATTTTAAAAATAGATTTTTAGACCCCAAACTTTATAATCGAGTGTTTTAAACCCTAAATATTAAAAACTATAATTTTTAAACCGAAATTTCAAATTTAAATTTAAAATTTTAGTTTAATTAATTTAAATTTAAAATATATTTTATTGTTAAATTTTGAAATTATAATTAAAAATTTCTCGTAAAGTTTAAAAAATCTAGGTTATCAAAGTTGGGCGACTAAAAATCATTTTTAAAGTTTGTAGTTTTTTTCATAAAATAAACAAAGTTCATGGTTTTATTTCACCATTTTCTCTATATTTTAATGTTCCTATATGATATACCATATATGTTTTTGGTCCGGCAGGTGGTTTGCATCGGTTCCGGCATCGACACAGCCGAACAGATTGTTCGTCCATTCAGCCACATCGCAGGGAGCAACAAACAACGACAAGAAATTGCTAGCAGAAGGTTTCCCACAGAAGACAATATTCGAATCTCTTGACGAATCCGGATATACCTTTGGCATCTATTACCAATCTCCTCCTTCTACTCTCTTTTACAGGTCTTTTTTCTAATATTATAAATTTTATTTATAATTATTTTTGGTATTATAATAAACTAATATGTTTTATTAATTTTGTAGGAATTTAAGAAAATTGAAGTATGTGTCACATTTCCATGAATACGGACTAACCTTCAAGAATCATTGTAAAGAAGGTAAGCTAGCAAACTACGTGGTGATCGAACAACGATGGTTCGATCTTCTATGGATTCCTGCGAACGATGACCACCCGTCACACGATGTTTCTGAAGGTCAGAAACTTGTGAAAGAGATTTATGAAGCGTTGAGATCGAGTCCTCAATGGAATGAGATTTTGTTCGTTATAACATATGATGAACATGGTGGGTTTTATGACCATGTTCCTACTCCTGTTGACGGAGTTCCTAATCCTGACGGTTTTGTGGGACCTCCTCCGTATAATTTTGAGTTTAATCGGCTTGGTGTTAGGGTTCCGGCGTTCTTTATTTCTCCGTGGATTGAGCCCGGGACAGGTACGTTTTAAGTTATTATATACATTTTATTTGTTGCTTTTATATCAATTAAAAAGTTTTAGTTTTAAATTAAATACTATGTTTGAAAAAAATGGTATATATGTTTTTCTAAATACACTAGTTACTCTGTTTTTATTTTCGGTTTTTTTTTTTGGGTTTAATTTTTAATAATAGATATCCTTTAATTATCAACTACATTTAAGAATCAATTTTATTTTGTATTTTTTTGGGTGTTTGCCTATTTGTTTATATATTTGAATATTTTAAAAAGAAAACAACTTATCCGAATCTCAGTCAAGATTAAATCTTTCCATTTTCTTTCGGTATCCTTTAAATTTGAAGTGAATATGAATTTTAAATCTTGGTTACTATATATCTTTTTGGTGTGTTTTTAAGCTTTGGATTTTACTTTTGAATACTATTAAAAAGATAAACTTTAGCTCAGAATGTATATATATATAATTTTATCATCTTCGTTGATTTTTTTTAAACGTTGAAATATTATTATGATTATTTGAAGTTGATTTTTTTAAAAAAATTAAACTAACCAATATTTTTATTTTTTGAAAATGTGCAGTAATTCATGGGCCAAATGGACCACATCCAACATCACAATATGAACACTCATCAATTCCTGCAACAGTTAAACAAATTTTCAAACTCAAAGATTTCCTCACAAAGAGAGATTCATGGGCTGGCACTTTTGACTCTCTTATCACCAGAGATTCACCACGATTAGATTGCCCTAGTAATTCCATTTTACTTTCATATACTTATTTAATTAAATATAAAAAAATCTACCATTATGTAACTTAGTTTTTATTATACAGAAACGCTTTCAACGCCGGTGAAATTAAGGTCAACGGTAGCTCAAGAAAACGCACAATTAAGCGAGTTTCAAGAAGAGCTTGTGTTGATGGCTGCAGGATTAAGAGAAGACTATAAAAACGAAGAATTGATTCACAAGCTATGTAAAGAAACGTGCGTTGCAGACGCTTCTAAATACGTTGATAACGCGTTTCAGAAGTTTCTAGAAACTTCTAGAAAAGCAAGAGAAAGTGGATGCGATGAAAACGACATCGTTTACTGCGTGGATGATGAATGCGTTGAAGTACCAATACCACCAGAAGCTGAGGAATTACCACATGAAGCTCCTAAGCCCAAAACTCAACCTTCGTTGTTTTATAAGTTATTTTCTTGCTTTATTTGTCATGATTAAAATAATCATTAATTATTTATTTTTTTTTAATTTTTGTGTGTCTATGAAATAATTAGAGGTATAACCTATCTGGCTTAATTTGTTTCTTGGTTAATTAAGAGCTTGTTAGTATAAAAAAACTATCATAATATTATATATTTATCTTGTTCTTTATGTGATTATATCCTTAATGCTGTCTACTTTTATTATTCTATGTAAAAGTCCAATGATATACAGAAGTGGGTCCAAAATATTAGTTGTCATTATTGTAAAATATACCTCTTTGTTTAATTAATTGTGATTCTAAACTGTTTTTGGGTCATTCTGTCACAATAGAAGTGACCCTACAAATATTATTCATGAAAATTGTTTAATTAGCAAACGTTTTATATTCCACCAATTTCCAATACACATATACATTAATTTTAAAATTTATCTTAAGTTAGTTCACCTAATTCTGTATGACGAACCGTTCTAGTATGAATATAAGAAATAAGTGTATCCCATAAATTAAGAAAATAATATTTATAATTTGAATACTTTGTTCTTGTTTGTGTGTATATATATGTATATGTATATAAAAATGATATATAGAATAATGGAAACAGGTGTTACTCGTGTTAATTATACATATAATTCATGCTAAGACGTGCTATAGACAATAGTGTAGCAAATACAATTGGTCAATACCTATAGTTCATCTGCTCAATTATTTACATAATTTAATCATAAAACTAATATTTAATGTGACCCACTACTCACATTAACTTGTCCATATCCACATTAAGCTCATAATTTCATATTTTATATTGAATATGATATTCCCTTTTCTAGAAAATTATTTGTTTTCTTTTATTAATTGAATTGTGTGAAATTCATACACTAACAAATTATTCACATTTTATACAATTAAGTGTTCATTTTCTAATTACAACTACGAAAATAATTATATAATTTTTGTGAACTAACTGTCCATCAAAGAAAAAGAAATTAGATTAAATAATTATAGGAATAATATATAATAAAGTAGACTGACTATTGCTTAGCACATGATCATCACTATATATAACAAGGCTATATCATTTCAGTATCTCACCAATCCATCTATCTAATTCATATAATTAAAGAAATAAATAATTGTATATTTTATCATTAAAATATGGTGGAGGGAGAAACGAGCTCCGGCGGCGACTCATCATCATCTTCCCCGATCAAAACCGTCGTCGTTTTGGTCCAAGAGAACAGGTCATTTGACCATATGTTAGGTTGGTTTAAAGACCTAAATCCAGAAATCGATGGAGTATCTGAATCAGAGCCTAAATCCAACCCGATTTCTACATCCGACCCGGATTCCACCCGGATCTTCTTCGGCAAAGAATCTCAGAACATTGATCCTGATCCTGGTCACTCCTTTCAGGTAAAATCTCCGGTTTAGTGCCGGTTTATTCGGCTTAAACCGGTTAACGGAATCAAATTCCCGGTCCAAATGTAGCCTACATCCAAATTTTGTCCTAATTCAATCTGATAAAATAAAAATTAAGTGTGTTTTCAAATTAGTTCGAATTTATCGCTGTATTTGGTTTCAATAACCGTACCGAAATGCCCCCACGCCTAAACCGACCGGTTAATAAAATTCGTGGTTTTGTTAATTTCTTTCAATTTTCAGGCGATTTACGAGCAAGTGTTCGGAAAACCATTCAGCGAGGAGACTCCATACCCGGAGCCAAAAATGAACGGATTCGTACAAAACGGAGAGTCAATAACAAAAGGTATGTCGGAAAAAGTAGTGATGCAGGGATTCCCGCCGGAGAAACTCCCTGTATTTAAAGAATTAGTTCAAGAATTCGCCGTCTGCGACCGGTGGTTCTCGTCGTTACCGTCGTCTACACAGCCTAACCGCCTCTACGTTCACTCAGCGACATCAAACGGTGCGTTTAGTAACGACACTAATTCATTGGTTAAAGGATTTCCTCAGAAGACAGTGTTTGAATCACTTGAAGAAAGTGGCAAAACCTTTGGGATTTATTACCAATCTTTTCCTAATTGCCTCTTTTACCGGTAAAAAATACTTTATTTATTTTTATATATTGTAAATTTAATAATATAACAAAGATAATTTATTTAATTTACAAAATAATTGATATCAAATCGGATCATTTTTTCAAATCTCGCTTCATAAATGGGTTTGGTATATGATCCATAATATTATTATAATATGATTACTTTTGTCGGCCATAATTATATTCGATTTAATTTAATTTAATTTTGTAGGAATCTAAGGAAAATAAAATACGTAGACAATTTCCACCAATACCATTTAAATTTCAAGAGACATTGCAAAGAAGGGAAGCTTCCAAATTATGTTGTAATCGAGCCAAGATACTTCAAGATTCTATCTGCTCCAGCTAATGACGATCATCCCAAAAACGACGTCGTTGATGGTCAAAATCTAATTAAAGAAATCTACGAAGCTTTACGAGGTAGTCCTCAATGGAACGAGATACTCTTCCTTGTTGTTTATGATGAACATGGTGGATACTATGACCATGTTCCTACTCCAATCAATGGTGTTCCTAACCCTGACGGTTTAGTTGGACCGCCGCCTTATAACTTTAAGTTTGACCGGCTTGGTGTTAGAGTTCCTGCTTTGCTAATCTCTCCTTGGATCGAACCTTTAACCGGTACGTATGCCAAATTAGATAAATCTTAGTAAAATATTTATAAAAAATAAGAGATGATAGCAAAAAATCTCATAAACTAACTGTTTTTTACGAAATAGACTTGAAGTATCCATAAATTTTGTTTTTTGGACAAAAAATCTTAAACTATCAAGTGGGCAAAAAAAAAATCCTAGATTTTGTTTTTTCCTGCGAAAAACTCCTTCAATTAAATTGACTATTAGTATATAATTAAAAAAAAACGATGTGTTTAAACTATAAAATTTTAATTTTATTTAACCGCAATCATTACATTTTAATTTACTGTTTAAACACANCCGGTGGTTCTCGTCGTTACCGTCGTCTACACAGCCTAACCGCCTCTACGTTCACTCAGCGACATCAAACGGTGCGTTTAGTAACGACACTAATTCATTGGTTAAAGGATTTCCTCAGAAGACAGTGTTTGAATCACTTGAAGAAAGTGGCAAAACCTTTGGGATTTATTACCAATCTTTTCCTAATTGCCTCTTTTACCGGTAAAAAATACTTTATTTATTTTTATATATTGTAAATTTAATAATATAACAAAGATAATTTATTTAATTTACAAAATAATTGATATCAAATCGGATCATTTTTTCAAATCTCGCTTCATAAATGGGTTTGGTATATGATCCATAATATTATTATAATATGATTACTTTTGTCGGCCATAATTATATTCGATTTAATTTAATTTAATTTTGTAGGAATCTAAGGAAAATAAAATACGTAGACAATTTCCACCAATACCATTTAAATTTCAAGAGACATTGCAAAGAAGGGAAGCTTCCAAATTATGTTGTAATCGAGCCAAGATACTTCAAGATTCTATCTGCTCCAGCTAATGACGATCATCCCAAAAACGACGTCGTTGATGGTCAAAATCTAATTAAAGAAATCTACGAAGCTTTACGAGGTAGTCCTCAATGGAACGAGATACTCTTCCTTGTTGTTTATGATGAACATGGTGGATACTATGACCATGTTCCTACTCCAATCAATGGTGTTCCTAACCCTGACGGTTTAGTTGGACCGCCGCCTTATAACTTTAAGTTTGACCGGCTTGGTGTTAGAGTTCCTGCTTTGCTAATCTCTCCTTGGATCGAACCTTTAACCGGTACGTATGCCAAATTAGATAAATCTTAGTAAAATATTTATAAAAAATAAGAGATGATAGCAAAAAATCTCATAAACTAACTGTTTTTTACGAAATAGACTTGAAGTATCCATAAATTTTGTTTTTTGGACAAAAAATCTTAAACTATCAAGTGGGCAAAAAAAAAATCCTAGATTTTGTTTTTTCCTGCGAAAAACTCCTTCAATTAAATTGACTATTAGTATATAATTAAAAAAAAACGATGTGTTTAAACTATAAAATTTTAATTTTATTTAACCGCAATCATTACATTTTAATTTACTGTTTAAACACATTGTTTTATTTAATTAGAGAAAATAATGATTTAACGGTTAAATTAACGGAGAAGTTTTTTCGTAAAAAAACAAAATCTAGGGGTTTTTTGGCAAAAAAACCAAAGTCTAGGATTTTTTTCGTCAACTTGATAGTTTAGGGTTTATTTCGTAAAAAAAAGTTTAAGAGAGCCCAAAAACCAAAATTCAAATATTTTTTTGCCGACCTGATATTTTTTTCGTCGTCATCCAAAAAATAATTTATAATATGATGATGTTGTAGTGTTACACGAGCCAAATGGACCGGAATCAACTTCACAGTTCGAGCATTCATCGATTCCAGCAACGTTGAAGAAAATATTCAACCTCAAAAGCTTTCTTACAAAGCGTGATGAATGGGCTGGAACCTTTGATTCTGTCATTAACCGAACCACTCCAAGAACTGACTGTCCCGGTAACTATTGATTTCAAATCATTGTAAATCAGATTCAATTACAAGGACTAATTTCCCGGTTATTTCCGGTTTTGTATGCAGTTACATTACAAGAACTTCCAAGAGCAAGAAGCATAGAGAATGAGACAACACAAGAAGATAAAGATGAAGATCTAACTGATTTTCAAGTTGAGTTGATTCAAGCAGCTGCTGTTCTTAAAGGAGATCACATCAAAGACATTTATCCATTGAAATTAGTAGAGAACATGAAGGTTTCAGATGCGGCTAAGTATGTAGAAGAAGCTTTCACTAGTTTTGCAAACGAATCTAAGAAAGCTAAAGATACAGGTCGTGATGAACACGAGATCTTAGATCTTTCAAATGAATCTACTCGTCACTCAAATCCTAAATCTTTCACTCAAAAGCTCTTCTCTTGTTTGATTTGTGATAATTGAAACACTTTCTGTAACAAAATTGCATCTTTTATTGGTTCTAAATTCAAAAAAAACAAAAAGATTGATTAAGTTTTTTATTTGTAGTGATGATGAATCTTCTTCCTCTTCTTGATATGGCAATTGCAAGCATCTACAGAAGTAGAAGAAGAAGAAACAGTTAAGCAACCAAACTTCCTCTTCACTTCTCTCCATACATTCATCTTCTTCACTTTCTTCGGCTTTTCCCAGCGATGAACAACACAGTCAAGATTCTGAGATTCAATCTCAATCCCTAACAATTTCTTACTCATATCTTCAATTTCATCGAATTCCTCTGTTTTCTCCTCTAAGCCTTTAACTTCTCCACTTATCTTATCTCGTATCTGCATCTGCAAAACGTGCAAAACTTGTACATTAATCCTCAACGGGAGCCTTTCGTTCTTCGCAGCGTGTTCACAAGCTTCTGGTGAGAGTTTTCTGTATTCAAGAACTCTACAAACTTCCATCTTCTCTGAATCAATCAAATCTCTGTTTCTTTCCAAGAAAACATCAATTGCTCTGTAAATTCCATCAGAGTATTGTAACAAATCGCAAGAAGCAGCTACTACTAACTCTCCTAACGCCTTAAACGTTTCTAAACTCAAACCATCATCATCTCTTGCAGCTTTGAACAGAAACTCTTCCAACGTTCTTGCTACTTTTATAAAACGTGACACATCCCATTCGTTGTAGTCACTGTAAAAGCTTGAGACGATTCTTTTCAAGAGATCAATGTCGTATTCATTGTCTAGATTCATAAGATCTGTTGATGTAGCCATGTCTAGCTGTTTACTGATCCTTTCTTCAAATCCTTTTCGACAATCTAAACAAGCATTGACCGAAATCGATGATTTAAGTGATTTGAACAAGAATTCACACGAGATTGATCCTTTTTGATGAGGTAAAAGCCGTTCAACAGCTTCGATTGCTTCTCTTTTGCTTCCTGGATTGTTATCTTCCTCGAAAACGTGTTTTTCGGCCAATTTGCAGACCGATACAACGATGTTTGGTAACAGAACATTGTGTTTACTCATTGTTCGGATCAAGTATTCGTATAACCGGAGAGGTAAAGTGATCAGATCTTCTAATTCTTGATCTTCAGGCTTGCTGTTCTTGAGTAATCTATGATTATTTAAAGCCTTTTCGACAAGGGAGTTTAAGAAGACTTCGATGATTCCGATTTCAGCTAGTTTATCAATAACCTTATCGTTGCAGACACGAAGAGCTTTTACTGTCTCGTTCCAATTCGGAAGAATTCGTTGCTCGGAGAAAATGGCTGCTTTATTCAGTAAGTTATTAGAGCTGTGTTCTTCAAACATTTCTAGGTGATAAGCAGTGCAGAGGATAGGGATGATGGTTTCAGATGAGAATTGGATTTCGTAGCCATAGCAGAATTTAGCAACAAGCTCGAATGTTTTCTGATCAATGTCAATGTCGCTAAGGATCCAATGTAATTCATCGAGCTTGTTGTGATCGATTAATGTCTTCACTTTAGCAGATTTCATAGCTATAGTCTCCTAAAACTCAAACCCTAGAAATCAGAAGAAACCCTAGAATATTAAAGTCAAGAAATTGAATTCAAAAAGCTTACTTACTTTGTGTAGTTTATGATTAAAGCCTTTCACATTGAGCTCAAAATGGGATGAATCTGAGTTTCTACAAGCAATAGAAAAACAGAGTAATTAGGGTTAGGGTTTCACAGATTGATCATAACATTACTAAAATCAAAGAGATTAACAGTCTTACCTGGTCAACGGATTCGTTGTATATCTACCCGACATTTCGAAGCAGCTTTTGGATCAAATCGAGAGAAGTTATAAGTTAGCGGACACTAGTCTGTGACTGTAACTTTTCCCTCAAGGAACAGAAGCTTGTTGCTCATGGAGTTTTACAAGAAAGGAGAGAAACAGAGAACAAGAAGAGAAAATTTTCCACGATTTCTAAAGATTAAATCAAAAAAATAGAAAATAAAAGAGACGTTGAAGAAAAAGTTTATCTCTTTGCTGAGATTTAGGATATTTAGTTAAGATTTTGTACGATTTTTCAAAAAAAATTGTAACTTTTTTCAAAGACTATTCCTTGCGATATTACTGGGCAATTAGCTAATTAAGCGTAAATATTTTTATTACATTTAGCAATTATTTTATTTATTCTTATAGAAAATACAAATAGAGTACATAATAAGTAACAGAAACACCATTTATCTAAAATTGGCCGAAAAAAAAACACCATTTAGCAAAGAAAAGATCATTTTACTGATCTGTAAGCAATTTAGAGCCTGGATAAGAGAATAACCGGACAGAGTTTCCATAGCTAAGTTCCGCAAGCTCTTCTTTCTTCATCTCTGACAGATTTGCAACATAATCCAGTACCTGTAATTACGAAAAACAATCTCAAAGATCTTGATCTTGAGTTTCAAAATTTAGCAGAAGAAAGAAAACAACAACATACAGCAAGAATGTTTGCAGGTTCATTAAGAGTCTGGTTTGGATCTGATGATTTTGGTAACCCATCTGGTGAATCTGTCTCCAATAAGAATCTATCAGAAGGAATCTACACAAAACTGGAAAAAATCAATACTTTTTTATCCAAATGTTGTATGTATAGTGTATATGATTGGAAAAAAAACAAACCGCTTTGAGAGTTTTTCTTGAGATTTTCTGATCTATGTATGTAAACCAGCCAGAGAGGGAGAAGTATGCACCAAGCTGTGTAAGTTCAGGAACAACTTCTGCAGTACCATTAAAGGAATGAAGAATAACACCAGCAGGAAAAGGCCCTACAGATCTGTGTTACATATCCAAAAACTTAGTCAAAATCTTTGTTTGATGCATATGCAGAGTCTATTATATATATAATTACCTCATGATCTCAAGCAGATCATCAAATGCATCAATGCAGTGAACCGCTACTGGTTTGTTTAGTTCTTTTGCAAGTTCAAGCTGTGGCCGAAACACAACTAGCTGGTCTGAGTAATCAATCCCTGATGCTAAAGGACTTCTGTCCAAACCAATCTGCGAAAAAAAACATTGCTTTTGCTATCAATCCCTGAAGTTTCCCCATTTTGGAAAAAAAACCTTGAAGTTTCACAATTGTAAATTAAACCCTGAAGTTTCGTAATTTCATATTTCAAACTTTTAGAATACTCATAGCTCAACAAAAAAGAACCTGAAATAATTTTTTTTCTGGTTTTCGACAAAATGGTAACATTTCAGAAAGATGTAAGTTTTGATGAATTCAGAGAACTAACTTCTCCAACAGCAGCGGTAGGAGTGGTCTTAAAGAACATCTTCAATGTATTAAACCAATTAGGACTTCTATCTGCAATAAACCTGAAACAAAAACTATAATCTTTAACTTTTTCTCATAAATTTGCACATACATATACAAGAAACTTGCATATATCATCCTTACCAAGGATGCAGTCCAAAGCAAGGAACAACAGAAGGATACATCTCTCCCATTTCTTTTACCAAGTCCCAATCTTTCTGATACAATATAAACAAAAACATTCAAATTGCATACAACACATATTGCAGTGACTTAATTGATCAGGAAAGTGTGGACTAATTTACCTCAGAGGTTCCATTGACGGCGAAATTGGTGACACCAACAGCTAAAGCAGCAGAAATAAGCTGAGGGGCTTTGTCCAGAACTCTCTTGTCTTGGAGATGACAGTGAGCGTCAAATAACTTCATCTTTAAAAGGTTTTGGTTTGTTTATTGAATCTTTTGAGGTTCTTGATTGTCTTGCAGAGACATATATATATATATATATATATATAGATAGATTCGTTGGGATATGTACTTATGTTTTTAGTTTAACCCCAATGATAAGGTATCAGCACATGATCAACACAAGCGTTGACTTTTTTGAGAAAGTTGGAGGTTTATCAGACGCTACCAATCTCTGATCTGGATTTACTTGAATCTGAAAATTGAATAAAATGAAGCTTTTTGCTTAATTGATTGTTTATTGTGAAGAAATAGATTTCGTAAGATTATTATTAATCTAACTTGCATCAAATTAGTGTAAAGAATAAAGATAGACTTAAATTAAAGAAAGACTAACACAAAACAATACCTGTTTATCTGTCGTTTTCTTCGTTTACTCTTCAGGAGAATTTCGAACAAAAGTAACAGATTTCTTAGCACTGAACGATAATTTTGCACGCAGAGATGGGAAAATACGAGGAAAATTAGAAACTTAGAGCTAAATTCCACAAGAAATTGAAATCCCTAATGCCTAAAAAGAAGAACATAACAATAGGAAACGAAAAAAGCTCACCTTTTTTCTCCATGGATTAAGGGTCTGATCGATTACTTGAGAGACCCTGACACTGAAACTACGACTTCGATTGTCGAAAATTGCAAACCCAGAAACCCTAGAAACTCCATCCCTGGGAATGGACAGCACCAGATCTCCATAACGGCGGCTACGAGGGGAAGCCAAGCATACACAATTCGAGTCACTGTTTCTTACGGTGGGCGATGACACAGGTGAAGATTGGAACAGAAGATGAGGGATTGTTGTAGTAGAGGAGAGAAGAATGTACGGACGAGTTGTAGCCATTAAGTTTTTCGCCATTGGTGTAACTCTGAGAGAGCAAAATAAGAAAAAGATCTCGTCTTTTAGAAATTGTATATAAAATTCTGAATTAGCCGAATTAATTTTTGATCTCAGCCGTTGGATTGAGTCATTTATAGCTTCACCGTAACTCAAAGACCGACTCCATATCAATCTCAAACCCAAAAGGTTTCTTCTTCCTTCAATCTTTCTCTATTCTCTCGTATTTCTCATCTCCTTTCTCTTCTCATCTGCGGTTTCTTTGACAGGCGTCTACGAAAATGGCCAATAGTCATACTGATGACTTAGACGAGCTTCTCGACAGTAAGTTCCTTGATTCATTAATGAAATTGATCGGATTTTTCGTGTCTTCTATGTGATACCACCCCCATCTATCGTGATTGGTGAAAAGCTTTGTCTTTTAGGGTTTTTTTTAACGAGTTCGTTGAATTTTGGGGGTTTTAGGTGCTTTGGATGATTTCAAAGATCTTAATCTTGCTCAAAGGTTATTCCTCTTTCTCACTCTCTCTATATGGAACTGACTTTCTCCTCTTTGATTGCTTTGTTGATGGAGTTATAATTCTGAATTTCAATTCTAAGTAAGAGATTTCGTGGTTTCTATCATCTTTGATTAGTTTCTGGAACTATACTGTTGTAGAAACGAATTAGAAGACAAAGAGGATAATAAGAAAGCAGAGACAACTCCATTGCCGAGTGGGGTTCAAGGTCTTGGAATGGGTTTACCTGATATGAGAATTAAGAAGAAAGGAAAACAAAAAGTTTCAAAGGAAAACCATGTTGCAGAAGCTCTGGATAAGCTTAGAGCACAAACTAAAGAAACTGTCAAGGGTTTGGAATCAATTTCTTCAAAGGTTCCACCTTCTGATGATCCCATGGTCGAAGATTTCCTCAAACAATTCGAGGATCTCGCTGGATCTAAGGTAAAAAACACCAAAACTGAATCAATATTAGAACATCTTCTATTGTTAGTGATAAAGCTTGAAGCTTTGGATGGGTATATGATTTTGTAGGACTTGGAATCAATAGTGGAAACAATGATGCAGCAACTATTGTCAAAAGATATTCTTCAAGAACCCATGAAAGAGATCGGTGCAAGATACCCTAAATGGCTCAAGGAGCATGAAGCCACTCTAAGCTCAGAAGACTTCAAACGGTATTCACAACAGTGTAAATTGATCAAAGAACTTAATGCAGTCTACGAGAATGAACCCAACAATTCATCCAAAATTATGGAGATTATGCAGAAGATGCAAGATTGTGGACAACCACCGAATGATATCATCCAAGAGATTGATCCCGGGTTTGATTTCGCAAGCTTAGGCCAACTGTGAGTGTTCCTTCTTTATATTTCCTTGTTTTAAACTGGTTTTTTCTTGGATTAATGCTTTATATTTGTGTGTATTTACAGATCTCCGGAGATGTTAGAGTCTTCACCAAATTGCTGTGTAATGTGATGGAAGTTAATCAGTTTCAAGAAGTAAACTCTGTTGTCTGGTTTTAGTGTTTGGAGACTGTATAGTTCAAAAGCTTTGCCCAATCTTACGCAGGTACCTCATTATGACTACATTTGACATGAAATAATATTTTTAAAATTTTATATATTTCTCTTAATATTTGTGTACCGGCAAAATTTATTTCTGGAAAATGACTTCCTCGTTGTCCTTTGGACGAAACTCAGCCGCACGATGCATCTCCAGAACCTGTTGTCACTACCAAACAGCCTAACTCACATTTAATTTTCAGTACTAACTCATAGTATATGTTATATTGTTCATACTTTATGTTACGTATTCTATACTCAAACATCTCAAACAATGAATCACCCAATGTCTCTGCCGCTCACGTTCAAGGTGCACCGTCGGCTGCCGGAGCTAATTACTCCGGCTAGACCAACACCTCGAGAGTTTAAGCTTCTTTCAGACATAGATGACCAACAAGGACTAAGATTTCATATTCCTCTTATTTTTTTCTATAGATCCAACTTTGTAGCAACTAATGGTGACTCTGATCCAGTGGAAGTGGTCAGGAGAGCCCTTGCTGAGACGCTAGTTTATTTCTATCCGTTAGCCGGTAGGCTCCGGGAGATTTCTAACCGGAAACTCGGTGTTGAGTGTATCGGAGAAGGTGTTTTGTTCATAGAAGCTGATGCTGATGTGTCGCTTGCTGAGTTGGAGGAAGGGAATGATCTGCTTCCTCCTTTTCCTTGCTTTGAAGAGCTTCTTTTTGACGTGGAAGGTTCTAGTGAGCTGTTAAACTCTCCTCTGCTTCTCCTTCAGGTCAGTCCATGGCTCAATGAATCGGTCTATTATATATATGGAGGAATATATTTATATATATTTCTTGATTTTTTTGCCAAAAGAAGAAACAAGTAAATATTCATCTCATTTATTATCAATTAACAATTCTTGTTTCAAAATATTCCGACGTCGTATGCAGGTTACGCGTTTGAAATGCGGCGGCTTTATCTTAGCCCTCCGTGTCAACCACACCGTCACCGACGGCTTCGGTATCTCTCTTTTCCTAAAATCACTCTGCAAGCTTGCGAATGGGCACCAACCGCCTTCCGTCCCCCCGGTCTGGGACCGACATCTGCTAACCGCCAAAATACCAGCTCACGTGACACACGTGCTCCGCGAATATGACAGTGATGTGGCCACGGCCGCAGAGACCGACTCAAACGACGACGTTTTGGTTACTCGGTCTTTCTTCCTCGGTTCAGGGGAAATCTCTGCTATACAAAGACTCTTCCCTAGCGACCTCGTTAGCACAACTCTTGATAAGCTTACGTCATTCTTATGGCGTTCTCGAACCGTTGCATTGAGTCCTGATGACCCAAACACCGAGATGCGACTTACTTGCATCGTAAACGCGCGTGCCAAACTCAAGAACCCGCCTCTACCGCCTGGTTACTACGGAAACGCCTTGGCCATTCCCGTAGCGATAGCAACGGCTAAAGATTTAACAGAGAAGCCACTAGAGTTTGCTGTGAGACTACTACAAGAAGCTAAGTCAAGTGTTACAGAAGAATACGTACGATCAGTAACTGCTCTGTTGGCAACTAGAGGTCGACCTATGTTTGTGACGACCCGGAACTTTATGATGTCGGATTTGACACATTTTGGATTCGAAAAAGTTGATTTTGCACCGTGGGGTAAACCGGTTTACGGTGGACCGGCTAAACCCGGTCTTGGGGGTTTTACGGGGGTTGGCTTTTATGTGCCGTTTAGGAATAAAAAAGGTGAGATCGGGATCGTTGTTTTGGTTAGCTTACCTGCCACGGCAATGGAGAAGTTCGTGGAAGAACTCGAAGGTGTGACTAAAAGATGTAGACTTTAATTTACCATACGTTGTTGCTTAGTATTTTTATCCCAAGATTAAATCGTTACAACGTACCAACATGTATCTGTATTTTTTGGGATTTAATATGTTTGATCTTATAATATACAAGTGGTAGCAAGTAAATTATATATTTAGAAAATCAAATTTTATTGTCTAACACTATTGAACGTACGGTCTAAAAGCAGGTTGAATTCAATGATAGATAAAAGTAGATTACAGATTTAGAAAGTTAGACTGTACAAAGACTTATTGTGGTTATGTAGATTATGACACATCATGCGTACGTTTGTAACAATTGAAAAGAAAAAGAAAAAACAACTTTTTGGTGCAAAACTACAAAACGATCACTCTTTGAAAAAACAATCAATTAAATAAATTCAAATCAATTATATAAATTCATCAATAAAAAATAACCAATATACATATTTCAAATTTTAACGTTCATGTTGATTATTGGCTAAATAAGATCAAGTGTGTTTTAATTAAGTGTTAAGACAAAAGCAAATAACTTTAGGCTCACGTGTTCTACTTTTGAGGATGATGACGAAGTAAGAGATACTTCGTATCAAGGATCAGAAAAAGACAAGGAAGAGGTGGTTTCTGCAGGTTTTGCAGAAGGTACAATCCTACTTCTAAGGGCGGCTAAGTTCAGTGCTTAAGAGGGAACCAAAAACCCTAAATGGATCAGCTATATAAAGACTTCATCTAGTTCTTTAAGGAGCAGCAGAAAACTGAGAGTTTTAAGGGTTTCCATTTAGTGTTTTGAGAGTTCAAGAACTTT
>KE152206.1:153177-166526 GCA_000411095.1 Aethionema arabicum | reverse complement strand
AATACTAAAGCGTGAGCCGGAGACTAAAAAAAAATAAAATAGGAAAAATACAAAAACTTTAAAAAGTCGGCGGAGTAAAAAAAAAATATTCTCAATTCCGTTAAAAACAGTATTTTTCGAATTAAGTATGTTATAACGAAAATTTAGAGGGTAATCGAGAATATATAAAATATTAAAAAAAATAATAATAAAGCTAAAAACAATAGCGGAATCGAGATTTGATCTCTCTCCTTAATTCGAAAAACGCCCTGCAGTGCCACGGATCTATAGCGTTACGAATCCCAGGATAATTCCGTCCTAAAACGAACCTGAAATCTGTGTATTACTCTCGACTCTAGATTTTAAAAGAAAGAAAAAAAACTTTGTATTAGGGTTTTTGATTGTATTGTGAGATGAGTTTTGAGGAGACCTAAACTCTCCTTATATAGGAGAGGAGTTAAGGTTTTGAGCAAGAGAATATTCTAGATCTCTTTAAAAAAACGTTTAGGCCAAAAGTTAAATAGGCCACATTTCTCATTCACCTAAACCCATTAAATTGGGTCCAACAATAAATTCATATTCTCAATAAAAAATAGATAATGTAATTAAATTTTTCTCATTAACTAATCAATTTCTGTATAAAATCATGATCTTCAAATTTGTATATAATTGTCCAATAGATGAAAATAAATGAGATAAATTTATTTCAATTCTCCAAAATTTGAATCGAAATGTTTGATTTACATTTGATTAATTTAAAAGGGTATTAAACCAAACCAAAATTTTAAATAATCTAAACCAAACCAAAATTTGAAATAATGTAAACCAAACCAAAATTTTAAATAATCTAAACCAAACTCAATTTGGTTTCAATTGAAATCATATTTTCAAAAGCTGAAAATTTAAATTATTTAAAGTAAACCAAAAAGATCGAAAATTGGTAAATACTATAATTTCTAGTTTGATCCGATCCGATCTGGTTTGGTATGTCCAATCAAGTCCGGTTCGGTATGTTTCAATCAAGGCCGGTCCGGTCCGATATTAAACCAAAGGAAGGAAGCAATAAATTAACCTTTTTGGTCTAAAAAAGTCAAACAAAATTTTGAAGACTATTTAAGAACAAGAGAGTGTTGAATTTGTCCGATAGGCTGCCGGCGGGAGAAAAAAGAGGGGAAAACATGGCGGATCATCTTCCACAGACATTGAAACCCTTCTTGGACAGAGCCACTGAAGCTCAGGTTCTCCCTTTCTCTCTCATTTTCTACGCCTTTACCCAGAGAGAATGATTCAAAATCGAATCTAGAATCTTTCTGTTCAAAGGGAAGTTTCTTAGGGTTTTTTTCCTGGATTTAGCCTGATTAGGTTGTGAACATATACGTATTTGTTCCTTTTTACAACTGATTTCTCGATTCATGCTGTTTTTGTAGGAACGTTTAGTTAAACTTGAAGCTGCTCTCGCGTCGACCAAAATAGGTTCATTTTATCAATTTTGATTAATCTCTGAAACGAAAAGTGATTCCGTCAATAAGATCTTCGCACCTTACGACTTAAATTTGGTTATTGTTTGTTCTCAGGCGTCCCAGATGCAAAATCCGTAGAGAAAACATCTCAACTCGAGTCAGAGGTCGAAGAAGTTAACGCCAAGCTCAAGAAAGAGCAGAAAAAGGTAATCTATGTTCTGTTCTTTATTCCATTTATTGGTATTTGTTTTGGAGTATTGAGTGTGGTTTTTACTAGATTGGGGAATTGACCATTGAAAACGAGAAGCAAAAGTATCGTATAGAGCATCTTATGCGGGCATTGAAAGCTGCTAATGAGAAGCTTGACAAAATCTCAGAATGATTGATTTTTTTTCTTTCTTATTTCTTCTGATTTGATTCTTAACATGTTGACAATGGAAAGAACATTGTACTCATGACAAGACATCATAAAGGATTATTATTTATTTCTCACAATTCTTGATATATGAGCTTATCTTGGTGAGTGTTTGTGTGTGTTAAGAGTCTCTGCAATTTGCAGCTAAAGTAAGGTCCAATGATGAATATTCAAGTTTGTTTTTGCACCTGTGATCCTGAGGAAGAGGGCATTGTTACTGAGTATCTGCAGTTATGTCTAGTAATCTGTAGAATCAGTTATGTGTTTAGCTGGTTTGGTTAGTTATCCAAGCCTGCATTTTTAGTGTTTTGTTGTTATGAACCTTAAGTCGTTGGCTTGTCATATCCTTAATTTAACTCAGTTTCTGATATTTCTGAGTTGCTCAGAATCAGTCCATGAGTATCTTGCCTCGTATGTGCAACAAGTCCTATAGGTTTGTACAGCTTAATTACTTAGTCTCAGGTGTTGTTTGGACTGAACTTTTGTGTTCTTGTGTGTTGTTATCTGCTGATCATCGATCGTTTTGGTGGTACTAGTTTCACCTTGCCTAGCTCTAGGGGTTAGTTTCTGCTTTGTGTTTCTGATAGAACCCTTATTCATTCCTCCATTGCTACTTAGTTACTGGTAATAATAAGCCAGGGTTTTGCAGAAGTTTAAGAAAGGCATTGCTTGTCACCTTTTAGGCATGTTTGCTCTGAGAAACAAGTCTATAATCTGCTCATTGTAAACAGTAGTTCTTCCGGCTTCATGAGGTGCTTTTAGACTGTGATCTAATGGAGATTCCAATTAGAAATGTTATAGGTTTGTTAACTTGTCGATCTTCAGCAACATGTTTAGGCGACGAATTTCGGCAATAAACAATTTAAAATTCAAATCGTCGAAAAATCTAGCATTTAATTTTTAATTGCTGAAACTCGTTACCAAAACTTAGGTAAACATGTCAAGCAGGCCGGTTTCAACGTCATGTTCTCAATGTCGTTGATCCAACCACACCAAAACGAACATAAATTTTATGTCGTTGAACCAATGACCGTAAAATGAACATAAATTTTTGTCCCCATGACGAACAAAAATACAATACCATATCTACTAAGGTTGTAGAGTAGATATAAGTCATCTTAAGAACACAACATATGTTGCTTACTTGAATACCAAATCATTGGGAAAAAAAAATATCAGCCATTCTAATAACAAGAAAATTGGAAAAAAAAAACTTCAAATAATTTTCTACAGCCACTGCATATACCAGATAGAAAAAAAAAATAACAGTTGTATAACAATTATTAACGTGAAAACAAAAAAAAAAGAATTCAAAAAGTTCCAAAAGTAAGACAAATTTTTTCAAAAATCAGAAAAATTGGGTTAGTGGAAACCGCAAAAGACAAAATCAAACCACAAACCCCAAAATAAACAACCAAAAAAAAGACGAGTTAGATTTTATACATACTGAGAGAAACGAAGAAATCAGCTTACGCAGAGTCTGAGGGACCAGAAGGAAGTGGCTCGTAGCCATCGTGGTGATGGTTGTTGGATTCAACAGGAATGCATTTGAAGATAACGGCTAAGATCATGCTTAAAGAACCAATCAAAATGCAGAGTAACCAATGTTGCCAGCTTAAAGGAACAGTGCTTGCAAATGCACCGAGTAACTCAACTATGATTACTTGAAAGCCAACGGTTGCGATCATGACTCCACTGAAAACCCAACTTTTTAAGATTCCTTTGAACACGTTTATTTTCTCTATCTCTCGGCTGTTTACTTCATTGAATATCTGAAAGTAAAGCAAAGTTAGTTTGAGACATGTGTGTGATTTGCTTGGCTTTGGTATGGAGTATGGACCGGTCTGTATAGAATTATATTGTGAAATATTCCCTTATCTTTCCGATTTTGCAAAAAGAAAACTCTTCGTCTTTAATTTGATTTTTTTAAGCCCTAATTCTTAAAATCCGGTTTTTTGTCACTTTTCAATCTATTTTTTGAGCTCCAATCTTTCAAAATCTGGTTTTTTTTGTTTTTTAGTCTTACCCGTTTTTAGGGAAAAAAATCCTCACCATTATATAAATATTTTAACTGTGTAAAATATATTTATAATAGTTGGGTATTTTTTCTTTTGAGCTTAAGACGTTGTATTTCATTAAACGATTCTAAATCAAATTGAAAGATGATATTTTTTTTTCGCAAGAACGGGAAGAGTGAAAGCAAAAAGCTGGATTTTGAAAGATTGAGGTATAAAAAAACCAAATTGAAAAGTGAAGTTTTTTGCCGCAAAAAAACGAAGGATAAAAAGCCAAATTTTGAAAGATTGAGGTATAAACAACTAAATTGAAAAGTGGAGTTTTTTTTCGCAAAGCGGGAAAAGTGAAAGGATAAAAAACAAAACTTTGGAAGATTGAGATTTCAAAATTAAAATAAAAAAAATGAGGGTTTTTTTCATAAAACAACTATAAATGAGGGACCATTTGACCATAATCTTTTTACTTTAGAGTGTTGTACCTGGCAAAAGACGAAGGAGTTGAAGATGATGGTGTTAAGAACAGCTGTGGAGTCTGGTCCATTTAGTCCCAATATCTGTTTACCAGCAAAGTTAAGAATACCAAGGACGATTAACTGGTAAATGCTTTGACCAATGATGTTTCTCCACATAGCTCTTGTAATAAAGCTTTCATTTCTCGAGACCGGTGGACGTTTCATCAAACCCTCATTAGGAGGTTCCGTTGCAAGAGCCAACGCACCAAGTGTGTCCATAATCATGTTCACCCAAAGCAGCTGCACTGCAGTAAGTGGTGCTGATCCTGAAAGATGCAAAAATAGAGTTAAGAGATAAAGAGATAAGAGGAAGATGTTCTCGAAACAATTCTAGATCTTCTCAAGAGTCAGATTGCAAGATTAGTTAAGGGATTAGAGTGAAAAAGGCTCTCATTTTTTCGTTTTTGTGTGAAAATCCCCCATCTTTTAATTTGGTTTATTAAACCTCAATTTTTTAAAATCAGTTTTTTTCCCTCTGAACTTTTCAGTTTTTACGGGGAAAAAAAAATTTCACCTTTCAATTTGGTTTTTTAAACCTCAATTTTTTAAAATCCATTTTTTTGCCCTCTCGTCTTTCCCATTTTTTAGAAAAACACTCACCCTAAAAACCGGATTTTAAAAGGTTACCGTTTAAAAACCAAATTAAAAAGGTGAGTTTCTAAGCAAAAACAAAAAAGTTGAGAGGACACCAATATAATCCCATCATATGTGAAAATGTGTTTAGGTAACTGTTTATTATTACCTGTGATGCAAGCAGAGACGAAGTTTATGATCAGAGCAACAACATTAACAGTGAGCTGGAACTGAACAAACTTCTGGATGTTAATATACACAGCTCGTCCCCATTTGGCCACATTAACGATTGTTGCAAAGTTATCGTCC
Source organism: Aethionema arabicum (assembly GCA_000411095.1). Classification (NCBI taxonomy): domain Eukaryota; kingdom Viridiplantae; phylum Streptophyta; class Magnoliopsida; order Brassicales; family Brassicaceae; genus Aethionema; species Aethionema arabicum. The sequence continues at coordinate 161,263 of KE152206.1, read as the reverse complement.
ATTATGATTACATCAGCATTTTCTTTAGCAACCTGTGTATTAAAAAAGGTAGATTTTTATCATATGAAGCATTCAAATTTATAGAAAGTGTTGCTAACAAAGAAAGACGAAGGCTAACCTCTGTTCCAGCTATTCCCATTGCAAGTCCAATATCAGCTTCATGTAGTGCAGGAGCATCATTTGTCCCATCCCCAGTTACTGCAACTACTTCTCCGATTTTTCTCAAGTTGTTGACTAAAGTATGTTTATCCAACGGCAAAGATCGAGCCATCACCTAAAGATAAAAAGAATTCTATGATGTTTCAAGCATAGGGATTAATAAAGCATTCTCTGATCAAAAAGGAACCTGAATTTTGGGTAAAATGTCTCTCATTTCATGTGGAGGCAAATCCCTAAACTGTGAACCTTCAATAGCTACACCACCTGGTGTAAGTATACCACATTCCCTTGCAATTGCTTTAGCTGTGCTTAAGTTATCTCCAGTAACCATACGAACTGTGATTCCAGCAGCTTGACAAATCTGAACAGCTTCTTTAACACCTGGACGAACAGGATCCTTGATTCCAACAACTGCTATTAAAGTATAGCCACCATCAGGTAAGTCCCCGCTTGGAGCTTTATCTATGTCCCTGTAAACCAAACACAGAGTCCTCAAAGCCTCTGAAGCAAACCCTTCAATAACACCAGAGATATTTGCAATCTTCTCTTTAGATAATGGAACAGATTCACCATTTGAAACGACAACGTGTTCGCACATTTTCAATACAATTTCAGATGCACCTTTGCAAAAAGCACGTATACCACCACCATTAAGAGATGTAAGAACAGACATCTTTTTCTTATCTGAATTAAAAGGCTCAATCTTAAGTATCTTATGTTCTTTACGTTGCGTGTTAAAGTCACCACCTAAATGCAAACCAAACTCCAGAATAGCTCTCTCTGTAGGAGATCCAAGAATCTGAGTTTTCCCCTCCTTATCCTTAACAACATCAGAACCAGTATTCTGGAATATAGCCTGCACTAGGATTTCCTTAACTTGCTCAGATACATCCAAGTGGAAGTTTCGTGCGTTACCTTCTTGTCTCTCCTTAACATTTTCACATATCCAAATTTTGTTGACTACCATATGGTTAGTGGTCAACGTCCCGGTCTTATCCGTACAGATGCAAGTAGAAGAACCCATTGTTTCACAAGCAGCAAGATGTCTCACAAGTGCCCTATCACTCATTAACTTCTTCATAGCAAACGCCAGACTCAAAGTCACTGCTAACGGTAACCCTTCCGGTACAGCAACGACTATAATCGTTACAGCAATTGCAAAGTAATCAAGCAAAGTCAATGCATCTTGTGAAGACCAATTCGTGATGTTACCAGCCGTGGCTTTGCTCACAACAAATCTTATACACAACACTACAAAAGTAAGCACTGCAAAACCCAAACCAATCTTACCAATTATCGTCGCTACACCATTAAGCTTCACCTGTAAAGGTGTTTCATCTTCTCCACCTTCACTTAAAGTTTCCATTAACTTTCCCCATTCAGTCCTCATACCAACAGTTGTCACCAACATTTTTGCAGAGCCGTTTTGAACTTTGGTTCCTGAAAGTAGAAACGGTTTCTCTTTATTCACTAATGATGGTTCACTTTCACCTGATAAACTTGATTCATCTATCTCCAAATTGTATCCAGATATAAAAACTCCATCAGCTGGAACTCGATCTCCAATAGATAAATGAACAACATCTCCAACAACCAAGTCATCAATGGAGACTTCTTGTCTATTCCCATCTCTAGTGACTTGTATAATAATCTTCTTTTTCTCTCGATCTAAATCTCTGAACTGTAGAGATTGCTTGTAGTCACTTATAGCAGTAACCATGACTACCAAAAGTATACTTAGTAAAATCCCCATACCATCATACATACCCTTTGGTAATCCTTCTGTAGCAACTCCAACTCCTATTGATACTACAGCACAGACCATAAGGATTATAAGAGTTACGTCTTGAAGCGCTTCCCAAACAAACATTAGAAATGATCTTGGTGGCTTTTCAGCGAAACGGTTTTCTCCATAGATTTTTTCTCTGATATGTAGTTCAGTTGAACGGACACCTTCAGAGAGAGATACAGACACTTTTTGAGCGATTCCTTCAGCTCCTCCACTTTTCATTAGACACTTTGTGTCATGATTGCGAACCATAGATGCAAGCTCATCTGCTTCAACTTGAAATCCGGCTTGTCTGACTTCATCAGTGAGTTTATATTCAGGCCGACCAGCAGCTGAAGAAAAAAAAATGGAAAAGAATATTTTACATAATCATAATTCATAAACCCAACTACCGTTCAAATTATGTATCTAACAAACTCAAGAATGGTTATCTTACCATCAATGAACTGAAGAGCTGCCTTTTGAACATAGAAAGCAACCCGTATCTTTTCCTGATTTCAAATAAAGGAAAACAGTGAGCTGGCAGAAAAGCACTAACAACTGGACCATAAGTCAACGACCAGTCCACCATTGATCTTTTATGGCGTAATCAGCATCTGCAGACCGGGTAAAAACCAGCAACACAAAACAACCGCCACAAAGATTTGTTCTAACTTCATTATTTTCTTTGTACTGTTTTTTTTCTTGGGAAAATGAATACAAAAATTCTGATTATCGTGTTAAATTATTATGAAAATGAATTTAATCATTAATTTATAAAATATAATCAAACAAAATTCAATATTTTCTAAATATTAGTGTCCATAACGTAAACCAAAGTCAACAAATTAGCAAATATCGATACATTAGCTGCAAGGTTGACAGAGCTGAAGCTAAGACAAACAAAACAAGATCGTGTGAGTTCACCGTGACATCAGAATTTGACAACAAAATTTCACGAATCCACTAATTTATCACATTTAAAAAAATATAATAATTTATTTAACTATATTTTACAAATTAATAATTAAATTAATGCTTGACTATTTGCATCACAAATCACATTTTCGAAACAGAGCTAAAAGTATGCAATTTCTCAATGACCGGTTATAAAAGCAAACAGATTACTATTTTGCTTAATAGTTACTATTTTACTCTAAAAAAACTGATTAGTATTTCAATTCAAACGGGAAAATAAAAAGGGACCAAAACCTAACATATACAAAAAAAGACCAACGACTCATCAGATTCCCAAAATGTTTCCTTTATTTTTTATTCACGCAAGTAGACAAATAAGAAATTGAAGTCTCTTTCAGAATCACGACGAAATTAATGAATCAGTTCAGCGTTTAAAAAAAAAAAAATTGAAGTCTCTTTCAGAATCACAACGAAATTTCCTCGTATCTTCCTAAAAGCTAGATAATTGTAACAAAAAGTCAAAAAAGAAATGCATTATCCAAAGTCAAGAAGATTAGGAACCGAATCTCTATTAGATCTCATAATCAAATCAAACGTTACAAGAAGTGGGAGTAGCTATCAAAGCTAAAAGGTGATTTATAAACTATTAAGCATGACACCAAATTTATTAATACGACATCCTTAGTAATTAATATATATAGCTCACACGTTACATAATATTATAGAATATTCTCAAATTCCTATTTAATTTTAAAAAAGACTTACTCAATGCTAATAACGCGTAAACTCCCTCTTTTCATGACTGAAAACTAGGTAACATTATTATTTTTTTTTCTTAAATTAGTATTATATATAAAATTAAAATTCTCATAAGAGAAAATAAGCTTCGTAATTTATAAATGGATCAAAATATAAAAACAAATTGCAGAAATTAATTTTAAACGAATATAGAGAGTTTAGGTAGAGTGTTATATAAACAGGATTTGACTAATAAATTACAGAATTAAATTCACTAAAAGCAACGACAATTTTTCTGTAATCCCTTTGTTGAACGGATCCATCAATCATCAATGGCAAAAAATCGTGCAATTTTGTATATTAATTACTATATATAATAGTATATCTAACGGCTTGTGATCGTGTAACGTAAAAGGGAACATCGAAAACTGTAGTCGAAAATTCGAAATGAGTAGATTTCCTAGCAACAAAAAAAGTTTCAAAATATTCCTGACATTTTCACGAAATCAGCACCGTCCAGAAAAATCCAGATCATTGATCATATGAAATAGCCGTTTAGGAATCAGTGAGAAGCATAGAATCGATTCGCGTGAATACACACACATATACACTCTATTTGCGTAGAGGTAAGAAAGGGGAAAATCCAGATCATATGAAATAATCGTTTAGGAATCAGTAAGACGCATAATCGCTTAAACACACACACATATACACTCTATTTGCGTAGAGGAAACAAAGGGGGAAAAAGGAATAACAGACCTGGATCTGGCATCGCTTCTTCTCAGACTCAGCTAGCTTCTCGAGATCACGAACCATACGGAAACGACGAGCCCGATTTTTGACAATAGAGACAGAGGATCTCCATCGTTGCCGTGCCTCAAGCGACGGATTCTTAGCATCGACCTCGAAATCCTTAAGGAGATTAGACATTTTTTCCAAAATCTCTCTGGATCGAGTACGAATTCTCTCTCCGTTTACTTTTTGCGAGAGAGAAAGAGAGATGGGGGAGAGAAAGAGAGCTGTTACAGAGAGAAAACTTCGCCGGCGCGAAGGCAGCTAAGGAGAGAGAGAGAGAGAGAGAAAGAGGAAAAAATCGAATAAGCCTTTCTACATTTCTTTGAGGTTGTTTTGTTATCGCGAGTGTGCTTTTTATGTAGAGCCCAATACCCGATTCTTGTCGGGTCCCACCGGGTCGTAATTCCCTGTACTTTTTTATTTTTATATTCATATCTAAAGATCCGACCCGATAAATACCGGTCGAATATTTTGTATTACTGTATTAATTAATGTTTTTCTTCAATAATTAATGTATTTAATAAATACGCATTGATAATTTTTTTTTAGCAAAAAAGTCAAAAGAAGCGATGTTAATTACGATTGACATGTCATAGCTCTAATGGTTTTCACTATAAGTGTTATCCTCTGATTTTCTTATGGTATTCAGGTTCAAATTCCACATGCTACAGTTGAGCAACTATTTGTCTATTGGATCGAGCTGTGGTCCAAATATGATGTTAAAAAAAAAAAATTATGATTGACATAATAAACACTTAACGAAAAAAAACAATTTAATGTGTTTTCAAATTTTTATATTCCAAATTAGTTATTTTTTTTTATTTTTTACGAAATAATTAATGTTTATTATTTTTTCAACAATTTTTCATAATCTATCAAACAACATAAGTTTAAATTTTCAAACTCACATATAAACTATTATTTAGATTATTCAATTTAAATAAAAATAAATAAATAAATTGAAACAAAAATATTTTCTAAAGACATTAACTAATATAGAAGGGAGCAAGTATTATTTATTTTTTCAAAATGAAAAATACATACAATGAACATTTCCACATATTATCTCTAATTAAATTTTATTACAATAATTGCATTAAAAAAAACTGAAAAAAAAATTATTTAATTAATATGGGTATGTCATAAGTACATCATTCCTACGAAGATATGTGGACCCTATTTTAGTTGCAGCCCAACTTTCTGTATTTAAAGGATTCCACACTTTATTTTTTATTTTTTTAACACCACTTTATTTTTAAGTCTCCGCTGCCTTTCTCTACCAATTACTTTTATATTGTTATTTATCATTTAAAAATTTCCTTAATTATGCAACACTTTTTGGTTTCTTCTAAGCAAATCCAAAATTTGAGGAAAAAAAAGCAAATCCAAAATAAAATACTAAAAAACAATTTAAGTATTGCTATAAAACAATTCCCAGATGCAAAACAACATGGTCGAACATGTCTTTTTTTGGTAAACTATTACGGCTTTTATTTATTTATATTTATATTATATCAATTTTCAAGTCGAATTTGAATAATTCTGCGTTCGAGATTTATTTTTGGTAAATCAACATTCTAAAAAGTCAGAAACCTAAGTGATAAATTTTTTTTACGATTGATAGCATAGTTTAATGTGTTTTTTTTATTAAAATTAAGCTCACATAAAAATATATTGATAAATAGAAATAAATAAAAATATCATCTTACTGTATAATCCAAAAAAAAAAAAGTTGTCAACATATTTTAACAATTTTATGTTTTGCTTAGATGTATTTTAAAGGGCATTCAAGATCCACGATGATTAATATTTTATATCATAAAAATAAAATTTATAATTATTGTTTTACATGCATGTATCATATAATGGGCACAAGTAAACGTTATAAATTTTGAGAATCATAAACTAATTTTACATGGACCTATGTTCAAAATCACATTTTATAAGGCCTTACCTCACATAAGTAAACGTTATAAATTTTGAGAATCATAAACTAATTTACATTTATAGTTTTTTGTTTTATGCAAAATATTTTGATTCATAAAATCTGTGATATTTTTTAAGAGGGTCAACAAGTGCTAATACTTGTGGTCGTTCCAATCAAAGTCAACATTTTTCTAATCAAATTAACTATTTACATTTTGATTATTTAAATCGATTATGTTGTTTGAACAAGTTGACCAAAAAATCACCTTGATCACACATCTATCGCCTTAATAGATCGTTACAGACACATCTTTAGACTTTGAGAATCATGAAAACTTAATAAACAAATTTTATAACAATCAGTGCCGGCTCAAATATAATAGAGACCCTTGGGCGAAAACAAAAATAAATTATTATTGGGTTCTTTCAAACTAAATTTTTTTTAGTTATGGGTTCTCGGAAGCTAAAAAAAACATTTTTTCCATTTTTGAGTTATAAATCTCATGAGTAAAATATTTTCTTAGTTTTAAATTATTATTTTTTCAAAAGTCAGAGATCTCTTATAAAAACAAAAATAAAAACAAAAAAGGATTTGTGAAACTAATTATTTTTCTTTTTTCCAGTCAGTTAATTTTTTTTTTAATTAAAACATATAAAAAGAAATTTATGGACCCTATTTAAGGTGGCTCCTAGACGATCGCACGGTTTGTCCCTTCTCCTGAATCGACCCTGATAACAATAATAATTAAATAAAGAAGTCGGAAAGATGGTCAATTAAAACATACAAAAAAAAGTTAACTTATATTCCTGTAATATTCATATTTTAATTTGAAGGAACTTATATGCCTCATCGCAACATTAACTCAGAAATACAAAAAAAAACATTTAATATTAATAATGGAGGATTTAAAAACTGCCCAGAGGCTTGCCAGTCACCCATGTTTGACCTTGTTGGACATATTTAAGACGAAAGAGGGGTAATCTAGCCTATACTCCTTAATAAAACTATATATTATATACTAATATATAGTGTTAATAGAATGTCATAATTATTAATTAGACCGATCCTGCCCTAAAACAGTACCGCTTCCCAATTCATAACATGCTACCATATTTAATGGAGAACACAACAAATATCTTATACTCTTTCCCTTTTTATAAATGTTTATTTTACATTTAGCACATAATTTAAGATATTTTTGTTTTGTCTAAAGTAATCATATTTATTAAATGCATTTACCATTTTAATATTCATCATTTAATTTTTATACATTTATTATTGAGGTTATAAAAATATTTATTAAATGTATTTACCATTTTAAAAATATTTTTAAAACGACAAATCTATACTATATAAAAGTAGGATACTCAGTTCTGAGGCTATCCACGTGTCATCCACATCATCAAAACAAAAACCAATTAAAGTTTGACACATCAACCTAATAATACATATGACCAATCATATTTTGACATATCATCAATTTAATAAACACACCCTTCTATTATAAACGTAAACAAAACTCTAATTAATAATTAGCATTAAAAAATTACCATTAAAACAATTACCATTAATAATATAACCATCCTTTTAAACTTCTCTAATCCCACGAAATTGGGATTTAACTCTAAAACCTTTTAATTGCATTGAATGTAATTTAATAATTTCCTAAACAAATTAACTTATCGCTACATAAATAAATAAAAGAATATTAAATATTTTACGAGTACAATATTATTGAGTAATATGAAATTGATTAAGAAATAAAATTCTTAAATTAATTA
>KE152206.1:131982-153082 GCA_000411095.1 Aethionema arabicum | reverse complement strand
AATATTAAATATTTTACGAGTACAATATTATTGAGTAATATGAAATTGATTAAGAAATAAAATTCTTAAATTAATTATTTCTTGACTTAAACAATTTCGACATGATTGTTCGGACTTCCCTATTATTTGGATATCTACGTTTATATTCATCTTCCTAAACGGCAAACTTCAATGATTGAAAATGAAATACATGTGTAACTCTCATGCTCCCTCCATTTAATCTCCCCTACAATTTCAAGTTTCATTATTTTGTTTTCTTATGTAACTCTTTTGCAGCTTGTGTTTTATTATGTCGTTCTTTTTTGGGCTTCCTTCGATAAATTGGTGTTTGCCATTCATAGAATATGTAAGATCATTATGTTCTAAATATGGTAGATAATTGTGTTTGGATTTCGTGCTATTGTGTACCAACTGCCATTTTATGTTGCCAAAGAAAATTATTATCTCTCCCTCACAACTGCGCTCACAACAAAAAGAGGACAAAAAGAAGGAATAGAGTAAGACCTTAGAAGTGAAATACATTTTCAGTGTAAGAAAAAAAAAAGAGATGCAAATATGAAGGTAAGGAAGATGTAACATCTTTAGCTTCTAAACCTAGATTGCTTTGTACTTTAAAGAGTAAATACACGATCGTTTTAACGAGTTCCCTGTCTCACAGGTACATCTCGGTGGAAAACTCAGTTCCACAAATCCACTAATCGCCGGAAACCTTCGCCGGAAGTTTACAACAAAAACAACGGCGAAACTGCAAAAAGCAATCTAATACACCATATAACTACTCCTATATATATGTATAATAATGGACCATCCATATTTGGGCTTATTTCTTCAAACACATATCTTTAGGCCCACGTAGAATAAAGTCCAATCTTCACAGAAGACCACCGAGGACCATAAAAAGGTGCTTAAATCCAAATGGAAAGATATATTGAATACTTTTCATTACCAAGGTAATGGATTTCTTTTATTTGGTTTTGTTTCTATTTATTTATTGACAAAAATATAAGTGCTAGGTTTAGTTGGTTTCGTATTTTGAAATGGAGTTCTTGGATTTACTCCTTTCTTTCCTCCATGGTTGCTTGATAATATGCTTGGTGAGTCAATATTGTTCCGACAAAGCTTCAACTTTTTTTCCTTACTTTCTTGGTTTTGTTAGGTTGTGAGCGGGCAATGACCATCTCGATCTGGTAAAGGATCAAGTATGGCTTTAGTCTAATAAAAAGGAAAGCTAACCATTTAATGGAGGATCATCATGTATCTAACTTCATCAATATCAAAGCTTCTTCTGGAATCATATTCACTTACCTGTCATGCCCCTCTAATTCANCTTAAGTTTATTTGAGTATTACAAATTGGGAAACTTATGTCCAAAAAATGATTTGAGAATCAAAGTTTGATTTTACCATGTCACGCCAAATACTTCAACTCACCATACTTTATGAACTTGATATTATACATTTTAAAGAAATTAATATTTGTTTCTTGATCATCTTCAAACCATGCTTCACAAAATCCACCAGTTACAATTTTTTTTAAGAATTTTCACCGTATTTGCAAATTACCTTCTGCCCTATAAGAGTTAGATTGAAAAAAAAATTAATACTTTATTACTGCACTAAATAAACTGTAACCTATAAACTTTGGCACTAATAATCTAACGTTGTGAATATGAAAAATTATACTCTATATTCTAAAAGTTAACATTGTTAAATCTTAAACACAAATCAATAGCATCTCATTTAAACAATGCTTAAAATGATGGTGTTTTTACTAAAAACGTGTAATATCTTAAATTCACCTTAATCTCCCATATAACACCAAAAACTCAATCTAAACAAACTTCTTGCAGTAAATTTATTATATTTACGGAGATCGCAATCGATATATGTAGTAGTAATTTACCAAAAATCTAATAACAAACATGCGCGTAGCGCGGGTGAAATCCTAGTATAAAAATATAGAAGAAGTAATAAAAAAAAGACATGAAAGAGGGAAGAGGAGAGACATAAGAAGAGAAGGGAGAGAGAAAGAAGAAGAATCTTATGGATCCGCATTGATCATGTATTAAAGCAAGTTGAATAAAGATCCAAATTTTTATTTTTTTTTAGAAAAAAATTCATAAATAGTGAAAAATAAAAAGTGAAAAAATTTAATAGTGAAGATTTTTTTTCCTAGTTCTTTATTGGTCGTTATAAAAAAAATTATTTTAAAAAGAATTAGAGATCTATGTGGATTTCCATTGAACATGTGTTTAGAACACTTTTATTAGAGAACTCTAGGGGTTTCCGACAAAAAATAAAATAAAATATTTTTTGCTCATTGAAACATTAAGGTCCCTCAATTAAAAAAAATAAAAAATAAAATTAAACTTTTTGTTAAAGATCCCTAGATTAGATTTTTTCCTTCTGTGTCTAATGTTTTAATGACCACAAAATAATTTTTTTTTTGGTTAAACTTTTTGTCGGAGACTCCAAAAGTCTCTAATAAAAATGTCCAGTTTATTTTAGAAATAGGGGAAAGAAAGTATGTGAGAAAAAAAAAAATAATTTAAAGATTGGTCCAATTTTTTTTTTTCTGTTTCTTCACAAAATTTTTAGAAAATATCCAACTTTAAATTTTCTCTATCCTCGTTCTACAGATTTTGTGAGAAAAAAAAAACGTACCGGTTGAAATACCTCGAACTCGTTAAAGTACAAGGTACAAAAATGAAAGTCAGCAGCATCGTATCAAAGAGATCTGCATTTACAGCAATTTAAGAGAGGGGAAACGCAGAAAGCACGATCTCTGTAATTTGAAGTAGTCAATTTACTTGCACACCAACTGTTCGACGAATTGTCCCAACGTATTTTTTCCTTCATAACTTCTTATTGGGTGGAAAAGAGGGTGGGTTGTACTTTGCAGACTTATGGAGGGTAAAGACTGGGATGATTCCTCTTCGAGCGAAAACGAAACTAGTTTTCCACACGATGATGACGAAGATTTTCAATCTGGCTCAGTTCCCAAGTTACAGTTCAGGTTCGATTGAAGTCAGCGGCTTAGATCCAATCCCATCACTGATAAGTTAATTGTTCTTTCAATCGTTTTAACTTTTTGATTTTGGACATTGTAGAGTAGGATCTTCTAAGGCTCGTTGGATTGCAGAATTAGAAATGGTAGAAATTGTGGTGAAAAGAGGGAAACTTTGGACAACTACTGGAATCGTTCGTAATGGAAAAACATATTGCTTAATAGAAGAAGCTCTGTATGTAATTGCAAACTAAACATTGCAATTAAACTTCTATGAATTGTAGTTTTTCACTCATTTGAATATTAAACTTCTATGAATTGTAGTTTTTCACTCATTTGAATCTTACTTCTTTTTGCATTATCTTCTTCATGTTTCAGGTATTTGTGTGAAATAGGAGAGTTGCAAATCTTGGATAAAGATGACACAATGATCCAATTAAACGACATGTATACGAAAGCTGCTGAAGAAAAGAACGGTTGTTCTTGGGAAAACTATGATGTTTATAAATATTTGAAAAGTCTAGGTTACATCTTAGGTAGACATGGAGTTCCCTGGACTTCAAAAGACGCTGCTTCAACTACTTCTGGTCTCACCACTGTGCCACAAAGTGATGAAGAAAACTCAGTTTCTGGTAAAGACTGTTCTGATGATCAGAACACTGTTACTAAACTCTTGAGTGATATACAAATTGGTGATGCAAAACCAGTGTTTGATGTGTATTTGCCAAATAGCCGATTCAAGAAATCTTCACCTGGTGAACCAATTTTTGTGGCTTGCTTCTCAGGGTAAAGCTTTTTTTTAGTTAACTCTAATCACAAAGTAACAAATGTTGGTCGATTTAGTGTGTGTTTTCTTTGGTCTTTTTTTACAGGAATTCTCCACCAAGTAGAGAAGATGTCAAATCTCTGGAGAAACGTGTAGCTGTACCGTTATTGTTCTGCCATGTTTCACAAGGTCGTGTGAGTTTCTTTTCTTTCAGTTCCGTTAATCTCCCTGTCTTAACATAAACGTGAAGAGAAAAGGCTCTTGTGTTCTTCAACAAAACAGTGACCGGAGATTTTACTTGTACTTTGAGTAACAACATTGAAGAAACTCATTCATGAGGTAATATTTATTAATAAGACATTTGGTTTTACAGGCACAAAAAGAAAATAATATATTTTTTGAATTTTGTTTTATCTTTAGTTAGATTTTATAAATATGTGTCATGTGACAGGTGAAATTAGGATGTAACAGGAACCAAAGTATAGGCTATATATGAATATACAACAAGGTAAAATCTAAATCAATTAATACCAAATTTTAATGTTTAACTTTAAATATTTTGAGTTTCTTTGCATATACAAGCAACCTGTAAATCAGCTATTCCAGATTTAACAGCTCAAATTAATTATAACTTTAAAAATTATACTTTCCATCAAAGGTAAGAGTAATCAATTACTGAAAACAGAGTGAGCAGAGAAAACAAAAATTCAAAGAGTAAAATAAAGTAGCCTTACTTCTTTGAATCATCTCTCTCTCTCACTACTCTCTCTCCTCTTTTCTGTTTCCCTAAGCTCACCAAAATACAAAATCCTCGAAAACATCTCTCAAAATAAAACATCCTTTCTCAAAAGTCTTGTACTTGTCTCTCTTGAAACAAGAGAAAGCAGCACAAAAGTAAACAACTTTAATCCTCAGAAGTCAGAACCACCATTCTCTTACTCTGTTTTTTTTGCAAAATTTTCGATTTTTATTGGTTTTTCCGGTGAATTTCATTCTGGGTTTGTCTAAAGTTGTTCAGAAGCTTCGTAAAGATCGAAACTTTGATTGTGGGTTTGTTCTTATTTGCTCTGTTTTTCGTGTTTGTTTCCCAGAAAATGGTGCAACACCAGAGATTGATAATCCAAGATGGTAAGAAAGGGCAAAAGCTTAGAGTTGCAGTAGAGGAAAATGGTGGCTTCTTTAAGAGAGCTAAATTGAAGATTTTAACGATAATCTTTCTCTCTCTCTTCTCTTGTTGTTTCATCATTGCTCTTCATATCTTCAGCTTCTCCACTTTCTCTCTCTTAGGTTTCATATCATTTCATCTTTTTCCCCTAATTTCTTCCATTAACTTTTGGGTTTTCTTCATTTTGTTTTTTTGGGGTTTTCTTCATTTTTTCAAAAAGTTTTTTTTTTCAAATTTGAAGAAAAATCTGAAAAATATGTGCTAATAATTGTTTTTTTTTTTCCAAGATTAGAAAATAACAGTCATTCTTTAGATTTTCAAAATTTTCATCAAATTTAAAGAAAAATGTGTTCTAATAATTCATCATTTTTTTCTTCAACAAAAAAAAAAAGTAGTAATTTTCCAAAATTTCAGTAACTTTCTTAAAATTAAAAGAGAATTTTGAAAAAATGTGTTCTAATAATTCTTCGTTTTAGCCATCAAATTTGAAAAATCTTTAATTTTGATATATTTTTTGAAGATTAGATAGCCTAAGATTTTGCTTCATTTCTTGTGCAGATTCCTTTAGCAGAGAAAATAAAGAACTTGTTCTTTATGAATCTTTCATTGCACCTCAATGTTCAAGAATCCCCAAAGGTGAAAACTTTCTTCATTTTTAACTTTCAAGAACAAACCCTAACTTATTCATTAGAAACCCAAAAAAAAGAAGCTAATTTCCATCTAAAAGACTAAAACCAATTCATTTTGAACTGCAGGAACCATTTGTTGTGACAGAACAAGTTTCAGATCAGATATTTGCATCATAAAAGGAGACATTATAACAAACTCTGTTTCTTCATCACTTTTCCTCTTCACTTCAAACCCTTTAAACCCCCAAAAAATCAAACCCTACACAAGAAAATGGGAAACAAAAGTGATGAAAACAGTTCAAGAACTCAAACTTATTAACAAACACAAAACTTCTTCAAACTCTCATCTTAATCTTTGCAATATTTACCATAATACCCCTGCAATATTCTTCTCCACAGGTGGATATACTGGTAATTTATACCATGAATTCAACGATGGAATCATCCCTTTGTTCATCACTTCACAACATTTCAACAAAAAAGTTGTTTTTGTGATTCTTGAGTTTCGTAATTGGTGGCTATTGAAGTATAAAGATATCATTTCAAAGCTATCTGATTATCCTGTAATCAATTTTAATGGAGATAAAAGGACACGCTGCTTTAAAGAAGCCATTGTTGGGCTCAAGATTCACAACGAGTTAAGTATAGATTCATCACAAATGCTTGGGAATAAAACAATTCTTGATTTCAGAAACTTATTAGATCAAGCTTATTCCCCTCGAATCCATAGCTTAATTCAAGAAGAAGAAAAGAATTCACCACTAGTTTTATCTCTCAAGAACAAGAACAAGAATCAAGAAAGACCCAAATTAGTGATAATGTCAAGAAATGGATCAAGATTGATACTAAATGAGGATCTTTTAGTGAAATTAGCTGAAGAAATTGGGTTTTTCGTTGAGGTTTTAAGACCAGATAAAACAACAGAGCTTGCTAAATTGTACAAAACATTGAATTCAAGTGATGTAATGATTGGTGTACATGGAGCTGCAATGACACATTTCTTGTTCTTGAAACCAAGAAGTGTGTTTTTACAGGTGATTCCTTTAGGAACCGATTGGGCTGCTGATACTTATTATGGAGAACCAGCTAAAAAATTAGGGCTTGAGTATATTGGATACAAGATTTTAGCTAATGAGAGTTCTTTATGTGATGAATTTGGAGAAGATGATTTGATAATTCAAGATCCGAAGAGATTTACACGAAAAGGTTGGGAATTTACTAAGGAGATTTATCTTGAACGACAAAATGTGAAGCTTGATTTGAAGAGATTCAAGAAAACGTTGTTTTCTGCGTTTGATTACTCTGTTAAACGAATCCAGACTTGAAAATGTTAAATTAGTGCTTGGAGATGTTCAACGTTTCGTAGAGAAGATAAAGATTGTTAATAACCGGATTAAACCAATTAATAACCGGATTAAACCAATTAAGAGTCGTTTAACATTTAACAGTTACAGTCGTTTAAGGAGGAGCATAACATGGACGACTCTTATCTGTGAGATGCTCTCTCTATCTTTTAGAAAACCTTGTTTTTGAATTCTGTACAATTCTGGGTAAGGTAGCTTCAGACTGCAAAGAGAGGAGAAACGCACAAAGCACGAGCTTTGAATTTTTAACTGACCGGTTTAGTTGTACACCAACTGTTCGACGAATTGTCGCAACGAACTTTACCCTGCATAAAATCTTAACGAGGGTGGTTTGTAGGCTTAAAGAGGGTAAAGACTGGGATGCTTAATCTTCGAGCGAAAACGAAATCGATTTTCCACGCGATGATGATGAAGATTCTCAGTCTGGCGATGGTTCAATTCGAGGTTACAGTTCATATTTGATTAAATTCAGCTTCACAAATCCACTTTCGTCATTGATAAGTTAATTGTTCTTCCAATCATTATAACTTTTTGATTTTGCACAGTGTAGGGTAGGATCTTCAAAGGCTCGTTGGATTGCAGAACTAGAATTAGCAGAACTTGTGGTGAAAAGAGGGGAACTTTGGTCAACTACTGGAATCATTCGTAATTGTTCTTCCATTTTCTGTGGCTTAACTCTCAGGGTAAGCTTTTCTCGTTAGTTCTAATCACAAAGTAACAAAGTCGCTGAATTTACTGTGTTTATTTGGTCTTTTTTTACAGGAACTCCTCACCAAAGTAGAGAAGATGACCAATCTCTGCATAAGTGTATAGCTGTACCGTTAATGTTTTGCCATGTTTCTCAATGTCGAGTAAGTTTCTTTTCCTTTGATTCCATAAATCTCTCTCTGTCTTACCATAAACAAAAGAAGCAACAGAAAGCTTAATGCTCTTGAGGTCTTCAACAAAACAGAGTGACCGGAAATTTTACTTCTACTTTGAGCAACTTTGGAGATGAGTGAGTATATAATATTCATGAGGTAAAATATAGAGATTTGTTTTTACAAACATAAATAAGAATTTGAAAGAGAAAAAAATGAAGAATTCTTGAATCTTTTTGAATTTTTCTTTTAGTTTAAATCACATGATTATTGCAATGCATTTATTTTGGTCAACTCTTAGCATGTTCTTTGTTAATTATTTTTTAAATATCTTCATTTTCATTTAAAAGTTTGACAAATTTAATTACTAAAAAAACAGAGTATGCAGAGAAAAAGAAAAGTTCAAAGTGAAGTAGACTCTTCTTCTTTGAATAAATCTTTCACTCTCTCTTTCTCCTCTTCCATCTTACATAAATAAACGATATGTTTAGATCAGAAGCTTCGTAAAGATCGAAACTTTGATTGTGGGTTTTGTCTTTTTTGTCTCTTTTAGTGTTTGTATCCCAGAAAATGGTGCAATACCAAAGATCGACTATTCAAGATGGTGAAAATGGGCAAAAGTTTAGAGTTTCAGTAGAGGAAAATGGTGGTAACAATGGTGGATACTTGAAGAAAGTCAAAAAGATGATTTTATCGATTATCTTTCTCTCTTGTTGTTTCATCATAGCTCTTCATATCTCCAGCTTCAACACTTTCTCTCTTTTAGGTCTCTTTATATCATTATCAGAGCTTTTTCCCCTAATTTCTTCCATTAAGTTTTGGGTTTCTAAGTTTTCTGTTTCATTTTCTTGAGCAGATTCCTTTACCAGAGAGAGTAAAGAACTTGTTCCTTATGAACCTTTCATTGCACCAAAATGTTCAGGAATCTCCAAAGGTGACAACTTCAAGAACATAAACCCCAAAACAAAGAGCTAGATTTCATCTAAAACTTGATTCATATAAGTGCAGGAACCATTTGTTGTGACAGAACAAGTTACAGATCTGATGTTTGTATCATAAAAGGAGATATTAGAACAGATTCTGTTTCTTCATCAATCTTACTCTTCACTTCAAAGGTTCTAGAACCCGAAAAGATCAAACCTTACACAAGAAAATGGCAGACAAATGCGATGAAAACTGTTCAAGAACTCAAACTTGTTAACAGATATGAAACTTCTTCAAACTCTCATCTTAATCTTTGCAATGTTTACCATAATACCCCTGCAGTTTTCTTCTCCACAGGTGGATATACTGGTAATTTATTCCATGAATTCAGCGATGGAATCATCCCTTTGTTCATCACTTCACAACATTTCAACAAAAGAGTTGTCTTTGTGATTGTTGATTATCATAATTGGTGGGTAATGAAGTATGGAGATATCCTTTCGAAGTTATCTGATTATCCTGTAATCAACTTTAATGGAGACAAAAGAACACATTGTTTCAAAGAAGCCATTGTTGGGCTAAAGATTTACAGCGAGTTAACTATAGATTCATCACAAATGCTTGGGAATAAAACGATTCTTGATTTCAGAAACTTATTGGATCAAGCTTATTCGCCTCGAATCCAGAGCTTAATTCAAGAAGAAGAAAAGAATTCAACACTAGTTTTACCTCTCAAGATCAAGAACAGGATTCAAGAAAGACCTAAAATGGTGATAATGTCAAGAAATGGATCAAGAATGATACTTAATGAGGATCTTTTAGTGAAATTAGCAGAAGAAATTGGGTTTTTTGTGGAGGTTATAAGACCAGATAAGACAACAGAGTTTGCTAAACTTTACAGAACATTGAATTCAAGTGATGTAATGATTGGTGTACATGGAGCTGCACTTACACATTTCTTGTTCTTGAAACCTGAAACAGTGTTTATACAGATAATACCCATAGGAATTGATTGGGCTGCTCAGACTTGTTTTGGAGAACCAGCGAAGAAGATGAGACTTGAGTATATTGGATACAAGATTTTGGCTAATGAGAGTTCTTTATGTGATGAATTTGGAGAAAATGATTTAATAATTCAAGATCCAAAGAGTTTTACACGAAAAAGATGGGAATTTACTAAGATGTATCTTGAACAAAACGTGAAGCTTGATTTAAAAGGATTCAAGAAAACGTTGTTTTCTGTGTTTGATTACTCTGTCAAACGAATTAGACTTGAAAAATCTTGAATATAAAGGATGATATTATATGGGATTTTAAATCTTGAATTATTTGGTCATTTTAATTATTAAAATAGTTTTCTTTAGCTGTTTGCGATAATTCCATTATTTAAATTTTTTTTTTTTTTGTCAGCATTCCATTATTTAAATTTAAAATTCTAAATTCAGAAAAATTTTTATATGTTTGATTTTGAGATAATGATTTAGTTTAAAGGTATCTTTTTTTTAATTTGATTTTATTTTATTTTAATTATTAAAACGTTCTCTAATGCTTTTGTTGGCTTAGACAATTTCCAATGATGCACTAAAACACCAAATTTGGTGCAAAATCTTCTCCAATGATGCACTACCTTTTACATTAAAATTTGATTTTTGGTGCAATGTTAATAGTGTTGCACCAAACCTTTTTTTTTGTTTTATTTTTAATTTAATAATATAACTAAAAAATGTATATTAATTTAAAATATCATTTCTATTAATTTAAATTTTTAATTGTAATTAGTATATTTTTTTAAAAATATCTAAATTTAAAGAAAATTAATTAAGACTAAATATTGATATTAAAATTCAATTAAAGTACTCAAAACATGAAAAAATACAAAGATAAAATCAAACAAACATAAAAATATAGAGTTAAAAAAACAAACATAATTATGACTATACTAATTCTGAAAATTAGTACAATGTAATTTGTATTCTACTATTTTTAATTTATAGAATGTAATATTATTTTAATTAATAATTATTGTGCGTTATTAATAATTAGCATTACCAAAATTATTAAAACTTTAAATAAACTTAAATTTAATAATATAATGATAGGAAAAAAAATTTAGTACAAAAATTGAAAATGACAAAGTAAATTTTGCACCAAAACACCAAATTTAGTGCAATTTTGACAACAAATTTATTGCAAACATTGAAAATGCTAATTGGACATGGTCAAGGTTTGAGAGAGGATAAAGATTGTTGATAAGACTATGTTCTTTAGTTGTTTGGTTTTCTATTAGCTATTAACCGGATTAAACCAATTAAACCGGAATTTTGGTATCATACAATGACTAGGAAATGTTGATGCTGCAGTAAGAGAAGATGGATTTAAGTTTAACAACACTTTTGGTGTTTTTTTTTTCAAACTCTTTGGTGATTTAATTTTGAACGAGTAGATTTTAGGGAAAATGGTTAAATAAATCTTCCACTTTTTAAATGTGTTAAATTAATACTTTTACTATTCGAACAACGAATTTAATCTCCAATTAGTTAATAATTTCAATTTAGCTCTCAATTTATTTTAAATGTGTTTAATCGATACATCAGACGTTAATTTCGTTTAAATCGGGTTACGGAGTTAACAAATTAGACATGAAAATTCGACCTACTTCTACCGAGAGAACGAACNNNNTGTTTAATCGATACATCAGACGTTAATTTCGTTTAAATCGGGTTACGGAGTTAACAAATTAGACATGAAAATTCGACCTACTTCTACCGAGAGAACGAACGAGACAAACAAAAATTCAAATCCTCGTTCTCTCGGTGGAAATAAGTCGAATTCTCGTGTCTAATTTGTTAATTTTGTAATCCGATTTAAATGAAATTAACGTCTGAGGTATTAATTAAACACATTTAAAGTAAATTAAAGACTAAATTGAAATTATTAACTAATTGAGGATTAAATTCGTTGTTCGAATAGTAAAGGTATTAATTTAACACATTTAAAAAATAGAGGATTTATTTAACCATTTTCCCTAGATTTTAATACTTTAAATAAAAAATTATAAAATATAAATGATAATCTAAAATATTTTCACAAAAAATGAAATTATCTGTTTCCTAGACATTCAAATTATATATAGAGAGAGGATATTGTTCCAGTGATTAATTTTGTCTAATAACATAGACGAATCCTCTGTGTGGGATGCTCTCTCTATCTTAATAGAAAACCTTGTTTTTGAATTCTGTACAATTCTGGGTAAGGTAGCTTAAGACTCCAAAGAGAGGGGAAACGCACAAAGCAAGAGCTTTGAATTTTAAATGACCGATTTACTTGTACACCAACTGTTCGACGAATTGTCGCAACGAACTTTATCCTGCATAAGTTCTTAACGTCGGTGGTTTGTAGGCTTATTGAGGGTAAAGACTGGTACGCTTAATCTTCGAGCGCAAATGAAATTGGTTTTCCACGCGATGATGATGAAGATTTTCAGTCTGGCGATGGTTCAGTTCTGAGGTTACAGTTCAGGTTTGATTACATTCAGCGTCATAAATCCAGTTCCGTCACTGATAAGTTAATTGTTCTTCCAATCATTATAACTTTTTGATTTTGCAGATTGTAGAAGTAGGATCTTCAAAGACTCGTTGGATTGGCAGAGTTATTGGCAAACCTATGAAGTTTATAGATACTTAAAGAGTTTAGGTTACATCTTACGCAGACATGGAGTTCCTTGGACTTCAAAGGATGCTGCTTTCTAGTACGACATTAAGTGATGAAAATTCAGTTTCTGGTAAAGAGTGTTCTGATGATCAGAACACTGTTACTAAACTCTGGAGTGATATTCAAATTGGTGATGCAAAACCAATGTTGATGTGTATTTACCAAATAGTCGGTTTAAGAAATGTGAACCAATTTTGGTGGCTTGCTTCTCAGGGTAAACATTTCTCGTTAATTCTAATGAGAAAGTAGCAAATTCTGCCCAATTTTGTGTGCTTCTTTGGTCTTTGTGCTACAGAAACTCCCCACCAAGCAGAGATCTCTGCAGAAGTGTGTCGCTGTTACGTTCTCCCATGTTTCCCAAAACAGAAAGCTTAAGGCTCTTGTGGTTCTTCAACAAAACAGAGTGACCGGAGATTCATGAGGTAAAATGTAGAGATTTGTTTTTGTACAAACATAAATAAGAATTTGAAAACTCAAAAAGGAAGAATTCTTGAATCTTTTTTTAATTTTCTCTTGGTTTAAGTCACATGATTTTTGCAGTCCGTTTATTTTGGTGGAACATGTTAATTATATTTTAAATTATCTTTATTTTCGTTGAAAAGTACGACAATTTAATTACTAAAAAACAGAGTATGCAGAGAAAAGAACAATTCAAAGTGAAGAAGCCAAGCTTTCTTCTTTGAGCCAATAAATAAACGATATTTTTAGATGAGAAACTTTGTAAAGATCGAAACTTTGATTGTGGGTTTTGTCTCTTTTAGCGTTTGAACCCCAGAAGATGGTATCGAGTATCCAAGATGGTAAAAAAGGGCAAAAGCTTACAGTTGCAGTAGAGGAAAATGGTGGTAACAATGGTGGATACTTGAAGAAAGCCAAAAAGATGATTTTATCGATTATCTTGCTCTCTTTCATCTCTTGTTGTTTCATCATAGCTCTTCATATCTCCAGCTTCACCACTTTCTCTCTCTTAGGTCTCTTTATATCATTATCAGAGCCTAATTTCTTCCATTAAGTTTTGAGTTTCTAAGTTTCTGTTTCATTTTCTTGTGCAGATTCCTTTACCAGAGAGAGTAAAGAACTTGTTCCTTATGAACCTTTCATTGCACCAAAATGTTCAAGAATCTCCAAAGGTGAGAACTTCAAGAACACAATCTCAAATTGTTTATGAGAACCCCAAAACAAAGAGCTAGCTTTCATCTAAAACTTGATTCATGTCAAGTGCAGGAACCATTTGTTGTGATAGATCAAGTTTCAGATCTGATGTTTGTATCATAAAAGGAGATATTAGAACAGACTCTGTTTCTTCATCAATCTTACTCTTTACTTCAAAGGTTTTAGAACCTGTAAAGATCAAACCTTACACAAGAAAATGGGAGACAAATGTGATGAGAACTATTCAAGAACTCAAGCTTGTTACCAGATATGAAACTTCTTCAAACTCTCATCTTAATCTTTGCAATGTTTACCATAATACCCCTGCAGTGTTCTTCTCCACAGGTGGATATACTGGTAATTTATTCCATGAATTCAGCGATGGAATCATCCCTTTGTTCATCACTTCACAACATTTCAACAAAAGAGTTGTCTTTGTGATTCTTGAGTTTCGTAATTGGTGGATATTGAAGTATAAAGATATAATTTCAAAGCTTTCTGATTACCCTGTAATCAACTTTAATGGAGATAAAAGAACACATTGTTTCAAGGAAGCCATTGTTGGGTTAAAGATTCATAGTGAGTTATCTATAGATTCATCAAAAATGCTTGGGAATAAAACGATTCTTGATTTCAGAAACGTATTGGATCAAGCTTATTCGCCTCGAATCCACAGCTTAATTCAAGCCGAAGAAGATGATTCAACACTAGTTTCTACATCCCCTAAGTTGAACAACTCTCTCAAGATCAAGATCAAGAACAAGATTCAAGAAACCAGTTTAAAGAGGCCTAAACTGGTGATTATGTCAAGAAACAGATCAAGATTGATACTAAACGAGGATAAATTGGTGAAATTAGCAGAGGAGATTGGGTTTTTTGTGGAGGTTATAAAACCAGATAAGACAACAGAGCTTGCAAAACTTTACAGAACATTGAATTCAAGTGATGTAATGATTGGTGTACATGGAGCTGCACTTACACATTTCTTGTTCTTGAAACCTGAAACAGTGTTTATACAGATAATACCCATAGGAATTGATTGGGCTGCTCAGACTTGTTTTGGAGAACCAGCGAAGAAGATGAGACTTGAGTATATTGGATACAAGATTATGCTTAAAGAGAGTTCTTTATGTGATGAATTTGGAGAAAATGATTTGATAATTCAAAATCCAGAGAATTTTACACGAAAAGGATGGGAATTTACTAAGATCTATCTTGAACAAAACGTGAAGCTTGATTTCAAAAGATTCAAGAAAACGTTGTTTTCTGTGTTTGATTACTCTGTTAAACGAATTAGACTTGAAAATTCTTCGGTTGTTTTCTCGGTAGTTTGACATGTTTAAAACGTATACAGAGAAAATTTGGTATTATAATAAAGGATGATATATGGTATTTAAATCTTGAATTATTTTGGTAATTTTTATTAATAACCGTGTTGTTTTATTTCGGAATCATAAAATTAAATTTGTAATTACAGATTAATTTTTTAAAATTGAATTATATGTTTGAGTTTGATTTTGAGATTATGGTTTAGTTTAAACGTTTTCTTTTTTATTTTCTTTTTTTTGTAAAAATCTGACATGGTCAAGGTCAAGGTTTGAGAGAGGATAAAGATTGTTTATAAGAATCTGTTCTTCAGTGGTTTGGTTTTCTATTAGCAATTAACCGGATTAAACCGGAATTTTTGTATCAGTGGTTTGATATATATTATTTTAAAATTAAAAAATATATGGTGAAAGTTAAGTTTGTTATAAACATACTAATAATAAAATAAAAAATATTAATTTTGAAAATATATTAATTTTGAATAAATTAATATTTAATATTTAAAATAAATATATGGAGAATTAAGATAGAATGACATAGAAAAAAAAAAATAGAATGACATGTAATCCCTTATAAAAAAAAGTTCAAAAAACTAATAAATTTAAATTATTAAACCATTCAAATTTAAAAATTTAACCATATATATTATCAATCTTAACAAACTAACAATTTAAGAGAATATTTAAACTAGAAGTTACTTAACTTTCATATTAAAAGTATATTTTCTGTTTACAAAAAGTTGCATGCAACTGCGAGAAATTTCTTTCTTTTTTTTGGGCGAATTTACTAGAAGTGTGTAGTTAAGTAATAAAAATAAAAATCGTCAAACAAATAAAAAGTTATAAAATAAAAATTATATATAAAAATTGATTTTGTATGTATTTCAAATGAAGGTCCTCCCCACCATTACAAACCAAACCTTTAAATAGTAATATTCCAAAATATCCCAAAGTATTTATTTATATAATAAATATAATATAGCTTTAATTTAAATTAAAGAAAAAAGAGTAGATAAGTTCCACGGAGAAATAAACCAATTTGGAAACATATATTATATTTAATTGCAGTATTAAGCTGTATTAATCCATATATTTATATATAGATATTTCCAAATATATTAAATATGTATTCGAAAAGTTTTCTGTTTATAGAAATCTCACAGAACCGACATTTACGTATTTTAGATAAATCCAATATTTTTTTGTTTTATATTTTTTTTAAATCCAAATTATAACTTATTATGTATTCTTTATAACATCCGTTACAAAAATAAAAAAGTTACTTCTAAATTAAGGATATTATTTAAAACAAAAAAAAAGTATTTATAATATAAAAATTGCAAACCCGAATTTAGGGAAGTAATTAATATTCGTGAGATTTTTACTATATATAGAAGCGTTTAAGTAAATCATCTTATGTTTCTTTCTTATCTTATTCCTCCCCGACTAAGGCTACGTTTGCTTTTAACATCTTTTATTTTTATTTATTTTTTCCAGTCTTATCATCTTCTATTTATTTGAATTTATTGTTTTTTTCTACAATTACAAAATTATACTGATTTTATTCTTATTTTGGAAAAATATCTTTTTTTATGTATATTGATTGACTAAATTACCATAAAATTTAGTCATAAAATCCATAAATTTAATCATAAAATCCAAAAATTTAATTATAAAGTCCTAAATTTTAATCATAAAAACGTATATTTTTGTAAAAGCACTTTAACTTATTTTTTTTTGTAAAATACACATTAGTCTATTTTGTTAGAAAAGTCTCATTTTCTTCTACATATATAGAAATGTACGGTAATAAATTTATTTTTAATCGCATTATAATATTATTTTCTTGCATCACATAGAAATTCAAGCTTCTTCTTTTACTTATTTTAATAAGGGATATAAGCTAAAATTTGTTAAATCGTTGGCTAAATTAACCTTTCCTTCTTGTTAAATTGAGTAGTTTTTTTAATTCAACTTTCTTAATTTAAAGCTTCCAAAAGTAAATATTCTTAATATATTCTTATAGTAATTCCTCAAAAAAAAATATATATACAGTATATTATAGAAATTCATTAAACAGTAAAATATCTTTCCTTCAACAATAGAAATGTACAGTAATAATAAGTTTATTTTTGTAACCTTTCTTGTTAAATTGAGTTTTTTTTATATAACTTTCTTAATTTAAAGCTTCCAAAAGTAAATATTCTTAATATATTTTTATAGTAATTCCTCCAAAAAAAAATATTATAGAAATAAAACGAATAAAAATTGTAAAATTGATTAAACAGTAAAATATCTTCCTTCAACAATAAAAACGAAAAGAACTATGAACAAAATATTTATAGCAAACAAACAAAATCCTATAAAAAAACAATTTAATTTTAATTAAAACGGGAGAAAGAAAAAAAACAATTTAATATTATATTATTATTTTTTTAAAAAGGATAAAAATTAGGGAACCAAACAAGTCTTTAAAAAGGGTAAAAAAAAGTTCCAAAAGAAGAAAACATAGCAGTCACCAAAGCAACAAAGCAAATTAGCAAAAACACCAAAATTGGAAAATTACTACTTATAGTAATCTCCCTTCTTTTTATGTTATAACCCTAATTTAGTTCTTCTTTTTATTTCCCTCTTTCCCCTTTTTCTCTAAATCTCTCTCAAAAAATTTTCAATTTCTCACACAGACTTCGTTTCTATCGCTCTCTCTTTCTTTCAAAAATCTTTTGTTCGATTTCCAAACCTCAGATTCTGCAGAAGATAAAAACCATGGGTAGAGGAAGAGTTGAAATCAAGAAGATTGAGAATGTGAACAGTCGTCAAGTTACTTTTTCCAAGAGAAGAAACGGATTAATGAAGAAAGCTGGAGAGCTTTCGATTCTTTGCGATGCAGATGTTGCGATTATCATCTTCTCTAGCACTGGGAAGGTTTACGATTATTCCAGTTGCAGGTAATCCCTAGATTCGATTTTGCATGGATTGAAAACAGAGGTTCTAGATGATTCTGCATCTCCTTCGATTTTTTTTTTCAAATCTTGGAGAATTTCTAGGGTTTAATCTTTTTGTTTCCCTGATTCTTCGTTATATCTGAAACAGAATCGAGATTTTGTCTATAATGTGATTTCGATTCGCATAAACCCTAAATTTTGCCGAAAATTGCAATCTGGCACTTAGTTAGAGATCATTGGGGTCAAAAATTGGTACCAAATAGTTCTGTGTTTGAGTTTTTACTGTTTAGAATGTAGAGCTAAGAAAAATCTGGAAGATCCTTGGTGTATTATGCTGTTTTGGTGTAATGATTAAAGCAATTTCAGGATTTAGCTAAACATAGACTGTGTTTTGTTTTCTTCTTCTGAGATTTTGTGAAGTATGCAAGAGATTTTAGCGAGATATGGAGGCAGTCATATACCTAATGAACGAAGACAAAGAGAACAACAACTTCTAAATTTTTCCCCACAAAATAACGAAGCAGTGGTATATATATAATAAGCACAGATTCTAAGTGTTTTTGTCCTGTTTTCTTGCTTTGATTTGTGTTCTTATATGGTTTTCCATTGTTAAAGCAGCGAAACCAAGATTCTATAAAGAGTGAAGTTGAGAGATTAAAGCTTGCAATTGAGTAAGAATCTACCTGGAAAAATTAGGTGTTGTTTTGCAGGGTTTATGTGTTGAGAATTTGGTTTTTGTTTTTGATTCTGATCAGGAGACTTAAAGGGAAAGAGCTTAATGGTTTAGGTTTTTCAGAACTTATCTCTCTTGAAAACCAGTTAAATGATAGCTTACTCAGTGTCAAGGATCAAAAGGTGAAGATAAAGAAACTAATTTATTCCAGGAAAAATGTTAAAATTGACCCTGAATTTTGTTGATTTGGTGTAAAAACTCAACTTTTAAAATAGTTTTTTAGATCCTAAACTCTGATAATTGAGTTTTTTAATCTGAAATTTCAACCATACTATAATTTCAAGTTTAAATTTGAAATTTCGGATTAAAAATCTTGTAGAGTTTGAAAAATTTGGCTATCAAAGTTCAGGATCTAAAAAACCATTTTTAAAGTTGGGGGTTTTTACATCAGATGAGCGAAGTTTGGGGGTCTATTTTACCATTTTTCCTTTTATTCAAAGATCATTACAAAAAAACGCAGACGACTTTGATTCTTGGCTGACTTATATACTTCTGATTCAGGCACAAGTCTTGCTTCACCAAGTAGAAGTATCCAGATTACAGGTCAGAACTCAGAACAGAGCTTTTCAAAAGATCAATTAATACATGGTTATAACATTGTTATAATACATTGTTTCATTTACTTTAGGAGAAAAGAGCAGTGGAAGAAAACCAAATCTTGCGTAAACAGGTAATTAAAGATTATATCAAATATCTTTGATCTGCATCATCTTTAACAAATCTAAGTCTCACTTTAAATCACAGATAGAGATACTAGGAAGAGGAACAGGACAAAATTTGTTGAATCAATTTCCTAATGGCCCACAAGCTGATGTTGAAAGTTCTTCATCAAGCGATGATGAAGAGAATGAGAATGTTGAAGAACACCATTCAGATACTTCCTTGCAGTTGGGGTAACTGTAAATTAAAGAAAACCCTAACTTCTATTACAAGCTTTTGTGTGTTTTTTATACATGTTTTTGAGGTTACATAACTTGTGTGTTTTGTGTGTTAGGTTAGCTCCGAGTTATTATACGCAGAGAAAGAAGCCAAAGCTTGAGTTGTTGTGTGATAACTCAGGAAGTCAAGTAGCTTCTGGTTGATCAAAAAAAGCATTCTTCTTTATTATTAGGGTTTATGTGCATTCTTCTTCTTTTGTGTATTTTGTTGTTTTTTTCATGTAGACTTTTTTCTTTTATATTTTTAGGGTTGAAAAAAGTTTCCTAAATTCAAAAGAATTATATGGAAATTGATTAGAAATCATTCTATCCTTGATTTGTAAACTATTTTGGCGAAGCTTTATGTTTTATAACAAACTATCGAGCATAAATAAACATTGAAATTGGGGGAAAAAATAAACATTGGACCGTTTCAAATGTTTTAATTCAGTGTTGTCAAAAGTAAGTATTTTGTTGGAGCAAAATTGATTTAGTGGTTTATTGCTTGTAACTTTTTTTCGTTTACGGTTATGGCACCCGAATTAGAATCAAGGCCGGTTTTGGGCCAAACCGATTTGTCCCGGCTTCCAATTTATATATATCGGTCTTCAAATCTTATATTTACTTTTGTAAAAAACAATTTCAAATTTTGTTTTAGACCTCTAAAATTTCATGGTGGGCCCTCATTAGAGCAACTAATGTAACCGGTTTTTTTGTCTAAAAACGGAAAAAAAAATATGTATCATGATTTTTTAAGGATGCTTCCATCTGCTACCCAGCTCATGTTTTTAAGGATGCTTCCATCTTCCAAAATAATGTTAAAAAAAAATAATATCTACAAATATTAATATTAAGCATTTATGCAAATATTAAAAATAAACATATAATTTGAATATATATTAGACTATACACACGATAACACGTGACAATTGAAAAATATATATATACGATGATAATGACAACTCAACTTTAAAAAAAATATATTGATAATTTGAGATATGTTTTAAAATGTTGTGAATAAATCTACTAAATACAAAATATCTCATAAAATATAATTTGACTATATGTTTTTAAATACGAAATAAATATATATTTATTACGTGTATATATTTATTAACTAATTAATATTTGTAATTCAAATAATATAAAATACATGCGCTATTAGGAATTCAAATATAAACATAAATTAAAATATTTGCAATCTCCTATATATTATTTGAGAAGCGATTTTAAATACAACGTTGGTTTGTAGACCGTGCCACTAGCAAAATAATCACTAGAAAAAAATATTAGACCGTTATTTTTTTTAAATTGTTATACTTATTTATTTATATATATACCATAATTGATCATATTATCTTTATGAATATTTTTTATTTATTAACTTTTAATTATTATGATTTATTTAAATATTATATTGTTAGGATTTTAAATTATAATTATCATAATTTTCTAACAAATTTGAAAATTAAAATATATAATAATTATCTCTTAATTAAAAATAAATGTATCATATATATAGATAAGTGTTATTTTCTTTATTGATTAAGAAAAATCTTATCTCAAATCATAGTTTATCTTCATTAATTTCCTTATTATTTAT
>KE152206.1:93394-119842 GCA_000411095.1 Aethionema arabicum | reverse complement strand
TCGCCGAAACTTGTCGCTGAACCAGCGACAGGTAAAAGAACAGCTCAGCGACGAGTTTTGGCGACAGAACTCAGCAACACGTCGCTGAACCAGCAACGCACAAAAGAACAACATTTCCGTCGCCGGAACCTGTCGCTGACGCCAGCAACAGGTAAAAGAACATGACCTTAGTCAACGCTCACCCAAAATCTAATTTATGATTACGCGTCGAGAGCCACCATTTTCCCTTAAACGTGCTACCTTCTCTATTCTTTACGATATATTTTGTACAATTCTCTCTCTATTTTTTTTTTCTTTTTTGCATAATCATTATTATTTATTTACCAAATTAAAAAAAAATGATTCTTTTCTAAAGGCTCAACCCTGAATAATCGGTGAATAATTGTTAATGATAAAAACGATAAAAAAAATCGAAACAAAATGTAATATGGTTGAAAACTCGAAATAAATAAAAATTTGCTATATTAAAAAAAAACCAAGACTATTATTCTTTAAAAAAAATTAATGATATATTTGGGTAGAAATCGTTTTTTTTTATATAAAAAAGTTTGGTCCATTCAATCTGTTTTTTTTTTGTTTGGTTTGATTACACTTATGGCTATTTTTTTATATATATATAAAAAAAAGTTCGGTCCATTAAATAAAAAATTGAAGCGAATTTTGCTCCTTGGATTGCTGCAAATCTATTACATAAAAGAAAAATAAGGAAAAGAAATACCAAAGTGGAGACCAACTCATCCCACATATATTCGTTGTTGCTCCACTTCATGATTCTCAACAAGAGAATTTAACGACACATTTAATTTCACCACACAACCAAAAGATAACCCAACAACGAAATTTATTGTACACAAATAATGTTGAAAAAAAACCCAAATCAAAGAATTAAACTTACCACCAACATAACACAGCTGTAACCAACCAAATAAAATCAACACCAACATCACTCATGACCAAAAAAACACATTCGTAAGAAAAAATAAAGAATTCAACAAAAAAAAAAAACCAAAACTCAAAACCATGAAAAAAGGAAATTTCAAAGACCAAAATACAAAAAAACGTGAACTGTTATTTTTCTTTCCCCAAAGGCTGCAGCATTGGAGTAAACCACATAACACAAAAACATATCAAATTTTGCAGGATTATGAGATTTTTGTAGATTACTTTTAAAAAAGGTCGAATTTCTTCTTAAGTACATCTTGTTTCCACCTCGGGAGTTTGTAAAATGCTTCTTTCTCCATACCGAATATACTCTGAAACTCTTCTTCAGACAGGTAAGTCTGGTAAAAATTGATCGGAGGAATTAAGGAATTGAGTAGATAAAAGTGAAAAAATGATGAGATAAAGATGGTTTAGGGTTTAGTTGAGTTGATTTACCTCTCTGCGTTTAAAGTCGATTCCGGTTACTGGATTTTCAGATTTGGATTGAAGCTGATCGTAGGTGAAGGTTGCTCCAGTTCCTGTTTCAGAATCATCTTGTTTTGCTTCGGTTTCTTCAGTATTGGTTTCTGATACTTCTTCTTCTTCTACATTGGCTTCTGTAGTTTCTTCAGAAGCTTCCATTTCTGAGAAAGCCTTTTCGTCTTTTGCTTCACCTGTGGACACATATATACTTGCAATGTTAACAAAAATGTTGAGCCATGGAATATCGAAAACAGGAAACCAAGCTCAGGATGTAATTTATATAAACAGCAACATATAGTATGCACAAAAGCACCAAGAACGACGGTGATGGTGACAGTGACGAGTAATGTTGTTTGTTTAGTTGTCGAGCGACAACAACAAAGTCTTGTTCATTTACTTGTGCTGGTTCAACGACGTGTTTTAGTGACGAGCGATTCAAAATTCGAATCGCTAAAAACTTTAGCATGTAAACTTATCGCTGAACCAGTGACAGATAAACGGACATGTTCAGCCACGAGTTTCAGCGACAGGTGTCAACAACATGTAGCTGAACCAACGACGATGAAACAAACATAAATTTTCGTCGCTATCTCCGAGACAACGAACAAGCCCTTGTTTATAGCTTAATAAAGAAACGAAAAGAAAGAACGAGCTTGGTTGCTATCTAGTGTATGTTTCTGCAGAGTCGACATTACTTTTGATTGGTTTATACCTATGGGTGTTTAGCTATGCAAGAATATGCAATAGATATGAACAGTGTTAAACTTACCGGAAGGGCTGTCATCGGGTGAGTTCTTTTCAGCAGTGAGAACTTGTGAGAGAGCAGCCAATGCTGCAGCTCTTTGTGATGCTTGACTTGCTAAACCTGACCTTGCTTGAGGTGACTTTGATGATGGTGAAGAATTGAATGCAGATGAGAGGGCAGCTAAAGCTTCAGCTCTTTGTCTTGGACCTCCTGGGCTTCCACCATTTGATCTTTCATGGCTCTGTAATTAAAGAAACGAGCGCTCACTCAATACGTACCAGTGATTTAGTACGAATATCACAAGTACAAAAATAAACAGCAAAATATGAACAGTTTCCAGGTAGAAAGGCACCTAAAATTCTAATGTATATGGCGATTTGAGAAATGATGTGATGGCCAATTAAAGGTTTGCGAAAGTATGAGAAATTCATGACGAGAAACCTCATGGAAAATAAATTCAAAGCTATTTTGCTTCATAAGAGTTCACTCGATATACCAATATCTTCATCTACTTAAAAGAAATAATCTTATGAGTTTAGACTACTTACAGAAGGGCTTGTCTTTCCAGACGAAGAATTAAATGCAGAAGTCAAGGCAGCTAGTGCAGCAGCTCTTTGCCTTGGTCCTTGATTTCCACCGTTCGAATTATCCTGCAGCGGAAGGGTTGAACATGCATGAGAGTATATTACGGTAAACTTACGAAGGAGAGATATCAATAGCATTTTTTCCATCGTTACATCACATTTATTCTTATCTACTACTATCAAAAGCAAGGAAACAGAAGACAAAGATATGTAGCATCTTGTTAAAGTGTTTACCTCCACAACGTGTTTTGTACCAAATAATAATGCCGCCTTCTTCTGGAAGGAGTTTCCTTGCACCTGCAATTACATGTACAAGATCAAAGCTAAATTTTAGGAAAAAAATGAGTAGAAATTAACAGAAAAGCGAAAGACAATCAGGGCTAATTATATATGAAGCCTCTAAGTTGTGGCTGTTACGTGTTCTGGCAGTTTATTTCCCAAAGTAAAAGGTAATATTTCCACTTAAACAAATGAGATGTGATAGCTCTAACTTACTTCATTCTTTGAAAGAGTACTGAAAACAGAACTGGCGTCTGCATATGGCATAAATCTCACTGCTTCTTATCGAACATGTTCTAGTTTCCCAAACTCTTTAACAACTAATTCATTAACTAGCAAATTATTGAAAAACAGACCCATTCCCTTACTCTATACCATAAACGAAGATCCCAAACATATTTTCAGGACAGAAAACCTTACAATAGCTTTAGAGGAATCCCATGAAAAATAAGTGGTGAAGAAGCACGGTTCATTCCCCTCAGTGATTCTGTATAATGGAACCTTTGGAGATAAGCCTTCCAGTGAACCCGCCAGATCTATGTATCTCTGCACAAAACTGTACAATGAGCAAACATAATAGAAGAGGAGAAGAAGCAAGAGGAAAATTACGCTTAGAAGCAAACTGATGAAGAATATTACTTGGCCAATCTCAAAGGCAGTTTGTTTTTCCTTGGAGTCAACACATTGGCCAACCCAGACAAAAACTTCAGCATGAGTGTCAAGTAAATACACATCTTCAGTCAAGAGGTCATCTTGATCAAAGTTGTGAATCTCTTCAACCTGTGTAGCAAAATGTTAAAAACATACAAGCTTCTTGATAAAAGAACTTCGAAGTTTTTTTCTTAAATCTCACCTGAAACTTTCCTGAGAATCCATGCAATCGCATTGAAAAAAAGAAGACACAGTTAGATAACAGTGCTATATATGAGAGTAAGAATCAATATGATCCTATAAGAGATGCTTTTGAGTGTATTCAACAAAAAAAATTAATCCTACAACTTGCTGTCCCTATTTAAATCACCTCTGTTAAATGAAAAGGAGAATAGGTGAGGATCCCTGACAGTTTCAGAGGAAGCCTTCTTGCTGGTGAAGTTCTGTTTTCCCCCAAGTGCAAACCAAAAGGATGAGCTCTCTGTTCCCTCTTTGGCGTGCTTGAGAGTAACCCCAGGCTGACTTAGCAAGAAATAAGTTGGTTAATACACCAGTTAAAGAGCAGTGGTAACAAGGAAAATCTGTTTTCTGCTTTCATATATATTAGAAAACATTTACTTGGGCCAACTTTAGCTAAAATACCATTAAAGTCTACCTTTAGGAATTCAGAAACTCTAGCAGCCACTTCCTGTTGCTCGTGCGTACTTTGATTCCCATGCCAAAGGAACATGGAAGTACCAGATTGCAGAAGGAAGCATTCATAAGAGTTCAAAGATGTTGCCACCTGAATAAAGAATTACACAACTGTCACAGACAATATGCAAAGGAATAGTAAAACAAAGAATAATGGTTCTTAATGGACAACTAACAACAAATAATAAGTTTTGCAATACGGAACAGTAGTAAAAAGCACTTAGCAAAAGAGAAACTAAGGTAGATAAGTACCGGTTCAACTTGTAATGCCTTATTATTGTGAACTCCAGTTCCGGATACTTGAATAAGTGCGATTGATTCCGGTGTGTAGGTTTCATCTGGTGAACCTTTCTCTGTCATACTATTTCTGTAACCAGAGCTCAAACCACCCTAAAGTTCATGAAACCATATTAATTACGGATATATAGAGTCTTGCATCCAGGATTAACTTGCATTACCAGTTAAAAGGAATACCTTAAGGACCACCATATGTTGAAAAAGCGCAACAAACTGGGGAGGCTCTTTACCCTCGTATATACGAGCCTACAGAAAACCGAGTTATTCACTACTAATATTTCAAGTACTAATTCCCATTGCTAAAGATTAGAAAACATGGTACCTGCACTGGTCTTGCCTTTAATGAATTTGTCATTGTACTCGCCACGCGGACTGCCGTTTCTTGGTCTTCCTGATTTAGGAAAAAAAACAAAATTTGGATAGTTTTAAACACGTTCAAATATAAGCACAAAACCATAACCTAAATAGGTGGAGTTTATCATAACAATCAAATACAATACTATCAAAACTCCTCAATAACTAAAGAGCTGACTGCAGCGTGGATATAAAATTTGCAATATCTTACCAGTAAAATTCACTGAATCCTACATACCCAAGCAGTAGGTTTCAAGCTTAACTATAGAATGTCTTACAAGACAGCACCAGGAGGAAGCTAAAACATGCAACCTTAGTTACTATTAAATGCATTAATAATTCCTTCGCAGTTATGAATAGAGAAACAAAATATACTAACAGAAATGGAATGAACCACATATTTTTCTTTTAGTACAAATATGAAAGATGCCCCTTTTCCCCATAATTACCTGAATACTATGCTTTCCAAACCAGCAACACAAAAAGTAGTCTTCTTTCCTTTCGCCAGAATGGTAGGTATATAGGACCAAATAACAGTCACCAGAATAAAGTTTGCCGATATCATCTTTGGGTAGAGGAGTTTTAGAGTTACCATCAATGTACCAAACCTATTACATTAGCTTAATTAATGAGTTCGAATAAAAATAGCCAGTCATATTTGCTCAATAACAGCATACAGGAGACATAACAGACCTCCAACTTTCCACCTCCTTCAAGAAGTGGTGGAATATCCTCATTCACTGGTGTGTTTTTTGACATGCCCTTTAACCCAACACCTTGTTGCTTAAGCAACGCTAGAAAAAAAAGTGAATTACCATAGACAGATTTAGAAGTCAGTCATAGTTTTTAATTAATGTTATACTATGAAAGCAATCGTTACCTGCGACTTTTCCCCGGCCTTCTTCGTTACTAGGAGTTGCCGAGCCTGCTGGCCAAGAGTCAAAGTTAGACTTGAAAGAATGGGGCTCATGACCTTGGATAACACGGGTTATGCGTGTTGCCTTTGGCCTATTTTCACTAGCAAGAAAATCCTGGAGATGAAGGTAAAGATGAGAACCAATGCTCATATACTCCGAGGGATAAGCAAGTTCAAGATCATGTTTTACCTCAGCAGCTTGGATAGCAGTTTTTCTCTCTTCTACTTGAGTTACTCGGCCAACCCAGATAAACACCTCCGAACCACAGTCCAAAAGGTAGCATTTACTATTTTCCAACATAGATTTGGACAAGTCGCCTTCTATAGATTCCATGTTACTAACAGCGATACTAAAAAAGGAAAACAACAAATCAACTTGCATTAAGAAAAACCTACAATGACGATACTGGCAAAAGACATAGGTATAAGGCCAGTGTTTAGAGCAGCAAGCATCTGAAAACCAACAGAGCAGAGCCAGAACTGAAAAGGAGATAAATACCTATAAAGCTTGGGTGGAGTTGTCTCTGGAATAATATCATCCTCACTAGCAGTTTTCCTTGCGATTGGAGCAAAACCCCCAAAGAGGACCCAGAACTCGCCAGAATCTGATTCTGTATCTAACTTTCCATCATCTGTTATGCAAGGAAATTATTATACATGCATCAGTATCACTATGGATGTACACCCTCATTGAGCATCCAACCTCTGCTTTATTGACTGAGCAGAAACTGAAGAAGATAATGTAATCTTGACTGTAAATGCGTCTACTACGCCTTACCAACAATAGCAACATCACAAGTTCCTTCATGATACTGGTCTTTCAAATATTGAACGACACCCAGCGCTTTAGCTCTCTCTTGAATGTTAGAATTTGCACCGTTAAATTGATAAATCTTTTCCTTGGTGTCCAAGATAAATACATCGTCATGATTCAGTGATGAGCGAGCAAAAGGAACCTAAACAAGAAAAAAGAGAAGCTCATATACATGGCAACACTAATGCAAAGAGAGTAGAACAGTTTCAAGGATTTTCAGAAAAAAAACCTGCTTCAAATGGACTGCACGTTTCCCTTTGCAGGTATACAACCGGATTTCAAACTCCTCCTCCTCAGGTTTTGTGAATCCAGACGCAACACCACCCTCTAGTGGTATAATGCAAGGTTTGAAGTAAGACAAAAATTTGTCAGACTCATGACCTTGAATTTCACGGTATTGGACAGCACGACCTCCAAGAGCTGCATCAAGTTCAACTGTTTTGATAGCTGCTGTTCCAGCTTCATCCTGGAAGCAAGAATCGCATATTAGTGATAATGATGTTTCACCTTTGCCCGTCTGAATACACAAATTCAGAACATGATTTATGCTATCGTGCCACAAAAGCACCCGGAAATAAATACCTGGCTGGTATCTTTACCAATCCAAAAATGTATGTCAAATAGATAGGCACCCCCCTTATTCTGAGTTGTCTGCATAGATAAAAGATAAACATGATACATGTGATTCGAAGGATACTATCACATATGATCAGATAAGAAAGCATGTTCTTCAGTTCTGTACGCTAATATCAAGACGGGAAAAGAGAAGAGTGAAGAAAAATGGAAGAAACATCAAACCTGCAAGACAATGTAAGTATCTCCCATATAGAACTTTCCATGTTCAGACTTTGGCACTAAAACTGGCTGAAAATTTTCGATTCTCCAGATTTCAGTACCTCTAATAGATGTTAAGTTCAACACCTCAGACACCAGCAAAACATTCAGCAATACCAAGAACGCTAGTATATAGAAAAGCAATACCCATAAGAAGTTCTAATATAAAGTAAAGTAGAGACATATCATGTTTCTCTGGACATCTAATATAAAGTAAATTAGAAAGATAAAGTTTCTGAAAGGATACGGTTTTTGTCCGACTCCTTGAAATGCAGGATCTAAAACTTTTGTTGACCCAGACATTCTTTAATAGGGGTTAATTTCTTCCTTTGAGTGAAAATACATAAACTACCTGCCAATAGCATAGAACAAGCGCAGAAAATAAAAAGGTAAGAGATTGCTAATATGCTGAAACTGGAGATAATAGATGATGATGTTAAAGCCATAATTCTTGGGTGTTGCATGATTAACTCCTATCAAAAAGGGCAAATAGGAGTGTATCGAAAACCAAACAGCACCATAAGGGACATGCTTATGCTCCAAATGCGAACCACATTCTGCAAATAAATTTCTACAATGGCAATCGTATATGCAAATAAACAGTAGTTCTTAGAAGCATGGATGCTATAGCTACCCAACAACAGTCATGCAAAGAGAACCGGATCCCCTCCCACAATCATTATTTTCTGGCAATGATTGAACAGTTCAAGTTATTGTTGTTGATGAATTTGGATATGGAAATGACAAAAGTCAACAATGACACTCTTAGATTCTTCATTGGCAAACAAAGTATAATCCTGACATTGTACTTGCGATATTGTAGAAGAGGCATCCATAATACCGCTGATCAGGTTCTATGAAGACTTCTTCAAGATCATACCTAAGATCAACTCATATTGCTTTTACTATATCTCCTAGTTTTTATTATATATGGCTTAGAACACTGTTCCACCAACAAAAGTAATGGAACAGAAGATTTTTCAGCCCAGAACCTATTTCATGATAACTAGAGGAAAGGCATCATGGCATTCTAGAGATTTTATTCCTCCAAGAGAGTAATTCAAGCGTTCAAAACTAAGCCTGGCTATCTTTCATGTATTACTAAAAGATCTGCTCTTATGATACTTCTATGAACATGACCTTAAGTGACTATGAGAAGATCAGCGAAGAACGAACGATTCCTTCCTTCAGGTATGAATTGGAGCACATTACATCTCCGTGCCACTGACCTTTAATAGTAGCAAGCACAGTATATCTCTATTAGGATCTCAAGCATTTCATGTTACAGTGACCTGATACAGAGTCGCACATCCTGTGCGGTAACACACCTCAAACTCACCTCTCCTTGCTTATTACAATTTGCCTCTAGCAATATATAGCAAACTACGGATTGTAATGTTCCTCTTGCTTAAATTTCAAGTTTCAATAACATTTGCAATGTTGCTTTGCAGCGTACTTTTGACCAAATCAAGAAAAAATTTAATGATCAATAAAAATCCGTGGACGTGGATCGCCACGAAAAGTCATCGGTCAACAGTGTGGGGTGCACTTCATCAGCTCGCCCTAACGGCTATGGCTCTAAAAGCTAAATAAACCTAAACTACGCGATTTCCAGAAAATAATCAGCAATGATTCAGAATTCGGTAGTCTCCCAGAACACACTGCCGCGCAATTAGAAAACCGGAAGAAGAAACACACATTTAAGACAAATTAAACACGGACTAGATCGGAAAACTACGATTCAAGTAAAACAACCAGGGATCCAATTCGCGAGCAGGCAAAAAACAAAATCAGGACGCTAATCGAATCGAAACCAGATGAACAGATACAAATTAACCGTACCTGAAAAAACAGATCTCCGGATAGCACTTGGAGAGGAAGAAAAAGCTGGAAATAGAAACGGAGAGAGAGATCAGGAACAAGAAAACATAGCAAAAAGAAAAAAGTAGAAGCAGAATTTGAATGATTGAAAAGAGATATGCGCTGTATGTTATAGCGTTTCTCTCTCTACCTTTCTCCTGTCTTTTGCTTTTAGCTAATTATGAAATTTCTGGAGATAATCCGATTTGCAGTATCCGACGACGAGGCGAAGAAGACGAAGAATGAGGAGGAGAAAATGGAAGGAAACAAAAGTTTGAGGAAGAGAAGAGACTGTGAAATTTAAGGCGATAATTAAGATCCGGTCGTCATGGCTTTCCCCTATTTACATTCTAATTACTTTTAAACTCAAATTTAAAATCACTACTTTTTTAGATATTAACATGTTATATGTTTCCATCATCTTTTAATATCGCATCCTATTTTTGTTATATAAACAGATTATTAATATTTAATCAACAATATAAATGAAGCATCACATTAAAATTTATATAAAAAATAAAACATCCTCAGACCAAAAGTTTTTCAATATAATTTAAAAAAAAAGGAACTATATTTTATAAATAATAAATTTTTTTTTCTGTAAATATCATACATTCATATATTATTTACTTATTATTATTTTAGAAATAAAGGAAAACTAATGATTTCAAAACGACATTGGGTCCAATTCGCATGTGAAAAAGGCAAAATCAAACTCTTTTAAAAGGACGAATACACAAATATTTTTATGCAAATATATACGCTTTAATCATAAAAGTATAATATTATTACTTTAATTTAATTTTTTTTCATGCTCAACAAACATAACAATAAATAAATGCAGTTAGATCTTATCACAAGAATCCATCCTATATTATGTAGAAAATTCATAATCATGTACATTCTTTTTTTTGCTATTTATAGTTACACACACATATATACATATATGATTGGTCGTTTGCAGCCATATTATTACAAGAAAAATAACTAATTTTTTTAATATGATAGTTAAACGTTAAATTAATATTTCATTTATTTCAAAATATACAAATCCAATTTATACAGTTTTGTTTTTGTTAGTATTGATTCCGTCAATTTCACGAATAATTCATTGAAATTGTTCAATGTAATGAACACTTTTTCATAAAATGTACATTTTTTAATATAGATTACCAAAATTAATTCTAAAAAAAATATTTTAGTAGAATCTTTTTGGATATAAATTTTTAAAGTTTGTTTTGTCATTTTCCCTTCATATAAAAATTTATTTTATTATTTTTTTTTGGATATAAAATTTTAAAGTTTGTTTTGTCATTTTTCCCTTCATATAAATTTTTTTTTTGTTCCCTTCATATAAAAATATAAACCATGTTGATGGTTTTAGACTTTTAGTTATAATTGTTGACAAAAAGTAAAAAAAAAGACTGTTAGTTATAATTGTAAATAGAAAAAAGTGAGGAAATGGAAAAAAAAAAAAAGAGTGAGGAGTAAAGGCCCAAAAGCTGCATCACGGTTTATGGGCTTACTATCCGACCCGCTAGTATATCCGTGGAGGACCCGTGCTCTGTATATATATAGAGAGAGAAAGAGATATTTCAAAAAGTAAATCATATATATAGAGAGAGAAAGAGAGAGAGATTTCAAAAAGTAAATCATATATATCATCGCGCCATTTGCAGAAACGCAGAGTAAACTTGTTTCGGAAGTTTAAACTTCAGCGATGTTGGAGTTTCCTTCTACGATCGAGAAAACAGTTGCTACTTCTCTTGTACATCTTTCCTATGGACCGGTGGTCTTCTCTTCCACAAGGTCGGATCACCAATCTGTTTCGGTTTTTGTTTGAAATTTTGAGCATCGGGGGTTCAGATCTGTGATTCTCTACCTCGTTGCTGTGTGTTGTTTCTGATCATCGTTTTGAGTGATAATAGGTGTGGATCTGTGGAAAAATCGAGCTCTGTGATGAAATGGTGTGACGAAGGAAGCTCGAATCTGAGCTTGAGGTTGGGGACATCGTGTCGCTCGGCTCTGTCCAGCGATTGTTCGTCCCCGAAGAGCAGCGATCGTGGATTGAAAATTAACTATACCAGAGATCCATTACATCTTGTGAATTTCAAGGTGCGACTACGAACTCATTATCATATCTCTGTTTTGGGGGTATATTAGTTTAGCTCGTTCACTAGACCTACACTGAATTCGAATTTCTGAGAATCTATATTGATTATCCCTTTTCTAGCTCATTTCTGGATTCTCTATGTTGTTTTCCGCTATTTTTGCTAATTTCTGATGTTAAAATTCCGTTCATAACCTGAATCGCAAGCGCTTGTATACGATTGCTCCAATTCTCTTTACACGATTCTGGATTAATGATTGTTTTGGCGGAACTGAATCATTTCCGGAGTTTGAAATTTTGAATTTCATATAGAATTCTTTGGTTTGACCTAAGATCAAAAGCTATTCTCAATGGCTATTATTTTCTAAAAAAAGGCAAGAATCTAGAATGGTTTTGTGAAAACCGATGTAGCTTATGTAAATTTCCATGTTGATGACTGTTTTAAGCAGGTAGCAAGAAAACGCCGTTCCCAAGTCGTCTGGGGATCTTTAAATTTAAAGCCAACGCATATAATGGTGAATCCAAAGACAGATATTTCCACATACTCTGATATCTCCAAAGAAGACTCATGTTTATCAACTGGTTCAAGCACAGAACGCAGAATCAAAATCAGAAACCAGATAAAGAATGAGAAACCTAGAGGAGAAAGGAAGACCAAAGAAAATAGTAAGTCTATTTCTATACGCCGTAGAGCAGAAGCCATCTTGGAGTATCTTTCAGCAAACTGCTCTTCTGAAGTTAAGATCCGTGAGGTTCTTGGTGACAGTCCGGACACCAGCAAAGCTCTCAGAATGTATACTCTGCTTCTCCATGACACAACAGTACACACAGTACCACTTATTTTACAAGCTTTATCCATGAATTTATCATATCATTTTAACAGATTTAGTTTGGAATTAGTATATGGTTACTCTGTCAAATCTCTTACGTTACTGGAATTAGTTTATGATTAGTATATAGTGATACTAATCAAACTTATACAAATTTATGAAATCAATATCTTGGTGTATATGCAGGTTATTGAAGATGGAGGAAGTGAAGAGATCTGGCACAGGAGGAAGGCTTGATCCCTATATTTACAAGGTATGAAACTCAACTTTCTCATCCTTATGAACTGTTAATATATAAGGGAAAATTGTAAAATAAACTTTGAACTTTGCCGATTTAGTGTAAAATCCCTCCAACTTAATTTTTTTTTTTACTTTTTGAGACCTTGAACTTTGATAAACCGAGATTTTTAAACCCTAAACCTTAATAACCATGTTTTCTAAACCGAAATTTCAAATTTAAAACTGAAATTATAGTATAATTAATCCTATTTTGGATTATATTTTTTTGTTAAATTTTGAAATTATGCTCAATGTTTAATTTTAATTTAAAAACCCCCTTGGTTTGAAAGCCTTGGTTATCAAAATTCACGGCCTACAAATTTATTTTTAAAATTAGGGACGGTTGTACACCAAATCGATAAAATTCATGGTCTATTTTACTATTTCCCCAATATATAAACTACACACAAACATTTTCTAGAAGATTCTGTTCTTGAATTGAATCCTATATTGATCATTTCCTTTGCCATGTGTATGTAGATAGCATGAGAAACTAAGGCAGGTCCAAAGCCAGGTAAGACTTATAATCCCCTTTACAGACTTCTGGTTATATCCAATTTGGTTTGATTTGATCATGATAAGGGTTAGGTAAACAAAAACTATAACGGGATATATCTATATAGCTAGATATATATGGTCTAAAATGTTAGATTTATAGAAAGTTGGCTTGCTTCATGCTTAAAATACTATAAAATTAGGGCCAATATTAGGAAATGTTTCCTGATTTCACTCTTGAGCAACTTATCTACTAAATTGATATGTGACCATTTGCTTCTTGTTTAATTGCTTCTTTGATGTCACGTTATGAAAATTATTTCAACGTTCTATTTGACTAGGGGGCTATAATTTCATTTTTGGTTTGTGCTTTAAGTTTTTTTTTTTTAGTTTGAAAGGATTTTCTACACGGCCCAATTCTTATAGTTTTAGACTTTTTAGGTGAATATAATGGTTCTTTTATTTGAATAATTTCCAAGATTATTTAAAAGAATTGGATTTTTTTTCCCAATAGTACTAGAGCTTAATATATATTTTGGAAAATTACATCCTCTGCTTTTTGTTTTTTTAAGACAATTTATTAGATAAACTGACCAACTCATAGATAAAATAAAGTTAAATATTTCCATTCATATTATTTTTTTCCTTTTTCAAGAAACATGTTCAAAAAAAAATTATTTCAGAGAATAATTTTTTTTTTGTTTTTATAATTTTGTATTTTTTTTATAATATCTTCATTTTACATGTTTTTATTTGTTTAATTGTTATATTATACATAATCTCATAAGAATTATTGTTATAATTATAAGATTTAAAATCTATATTTTGAAATTTAAAATTCTGGACCGATTAATTTTTTTTTTCACAAATACAATTCATCATAACTCATTTAAATTTCAAAAAATTAATAATCTTGATTTCCGAATATATACGACCCGGAAAACCATAGACAAAATGAAAGTTGCTGGAATGTGCGATGAAAAAAATGGATCGTTGCAAAACTACTCCTTTTTTTCTTTTGCAAAACTACTCCTACTTTTTTTGTTGTAACTGTAAAAATACTGTAACATGGTCAATATATGACGACAGAAAATATTTTCCATAAAGATATGAAATTTAACTTAGACCTGTGGTATGATAAAAGTTCTTGGTTTCGGCGAAAGTCCCGGGTTCGAGTTTCAATTTAGGAAGAGATACACAATATTTTCATTATTAGAGAATATTGTGCTAAAAGTTGGTATTGGGTGCTAAAAAATTACATTGCCACAAGGTCGGAATGTCTGGCTTATAAAAAAAATGAAATTTAGGAAAAAAGTATACAATTGAGTTTGTGTGAAGTGGACTAAAATTATATTTAAATTTTCTATTTTTGTTTTGGGTGAGCTTAAAAGTTAAATAATGGCACACCATGTTGGACAAAACGTGCCAATTAAATTCCATGACCGTTAGATCGATAACCAATCATATTAAAGCCGTAAAACTTCAACTTTCTTTTATGGATTAAAACTAACTACAGAGTCATTGTCAAGTAATGTTTTCTAGTCAAAGGAATAGTTTTTTTTCACAATTTACACGTCCGAACTAGCCAAATTTGATGACGAATCCAAACTAGATAAATTTCGATTTCGAATCTTCAACATGAGATATATATTTTAAATGTTTTTTTATTACATCAATTTTTAGATAGTATAGTGGTCAAGGTAATTTTAGTTGGAAGGTTTATTATTTAACCTTACCGTGTGTTTACAAAAAAAAAACTCCTTCTATCATATTTTAATTGATTTTTTAGGTTTATATTTTGTTTTATAAAAATTGATTTTTTTTTTCTCATTTTTATTTAATTTAAATTAATTAAAATCATCTAAAACAGTAAATTCCAAGAAACTAATTTATTAACTCTGGTATTATTATGCAGA
Source organism: Aethionema arabicum (assembly GCA_000411095.1). NCBI lineage: Eukaryota > Viridiplantae > Streptophyta > Magnoliopsida > Brassicales > Brassicaceae > Aethionema > Aethionema arabicum. Next base: position 104,781 of record KE152206.1, on the reverse strand, counting down.
CCTTTTTTAATTATAGAAAATATTATGAATTTATGAGAATGAAGATGTTTAACATTAAAATTTAATTGAAAAAGTATATATTCAGGAAAATAACTATTTAAACAATAATTTAAATATGTGTGAAATCTCAAAAAAAAAACAAAAACAATTAAAATGAGAGAGAGGGAGTATTATTTTGGAACGAACTTAATTTTTTTTGTTGAGACCCAAATATTATCGGATTCGGCCATGAAATTACCATCACATAATTTGAAAATTCTATACTCATTTATTTAAAATCAGTATTTACAAAATGGAAATAACTATGCTATTTCAACTTATACTCACACAATTATGGAATATATATTGGACTTTTGAGCTATACATGATAAAAAAAGATGAATTATTTAAAATTAAAAAATATATTAAAACCAATTAAAAAATAACAAGATAAGAAATTGAAAGTTTATTAAAGAATCCATGTAGACCATAGTTTAAATTGAATTTTCTTTCATGACAATATTTTAGTACTCCCTTTACGACTATACTCATTAATGGTTTAAATTTCAACGTTTTATGTAAAGCAAAAGCTTCTCTACTTTACTATAAAAGGAGCAACACACTTAGCTTCACTTCTCATCACAATTCACAAAATACACTTAGCTTCACTTCTCATCAAAAAAATATAATTAGCTTCTCTTCTCGTCACATAATACACCATGGGATCATTAGCAAAACCTGAGATTTCCAAGTCTTACGACGAAGAGGAAGAAGCTAGCCTCTTTGCGATGCAACTCGGCAGCTCCTCTGTGCTTCCTATGGTTCTTAAATCAGCCATAGAACTCGATTTACTCGAAATCATGGCCAAAAATGATTGTTTTTCCGGCGTTAAAATGTCTCCTTTGGAGTTAGCTTCTCATTTACCAAAAAAAAACCCTGAAGCTCACCTCATGCTTGACCGTATCCTCAGGTTGCTTGCATCACACTCTATACTTACTTGTTCTGTACGTAAGCTAGCTGATGGTGGTGTGGAACGGATCTATGGACTTGGAACTGTTTGCAAGTATTTAACCAAGAATGAAGATGGTGTCTCTNCAACACACTTAGCTTCACTTCTCATCACAATTCACAAAATACACTTAGCTTCACTTCTCATCAAAAAAATATAATTAGCTTCTCTTCTCGTCACATAATACACCATGGGATCATTAGCAAAACCTGAGATTTCCAAGTCTTACGACGAAGAGGAAGAAGCTAGCCTCTTTGCGATGCAACTCGGCAGCTCCTCTGTGCTTCCTATGGTTCTTAAATCAGCCATAGAACTCGATTTACTCGAAATCATGGCCAAAAATGATTGTTTTTCCGGCGTTAAAATGTCTCCTTTGGAGTTAGCTTCTCATTTACCAAAAAAAAACCCTGAAGCTCACCTCATGCTTGACCGTATCCTCAGGTTGCTTGCATCACACTCTATACTTACTTGTTCTGTACGTAAGCTAGCTGATGGTGGTGTGGAACGGATCTATGGACTTGGAACTGTTTGCAAGTATTTAACCAAGAATGAAGATGGTGTCTCTCTTGCCACTCACTGTCTTTTGAACCAAGACAAAGTCCTTATGGAGAGCTGGTTAGTATCTTCTTTTTCTCTCTACACTTCAACTTTGATTAGGGTTTTTAGTACTATCTCAATAAACCGGATCCGACCGCGATGACCACTGCCCACCGTTGTGTCAGGGTTGGTCCTGAGAATACGGGAGTCTGAAGCAAAATTTGGAATTGGGACCGATATTTCAATAACGAAAAATAAAACAATTTGTTTTCTTATATAAAAATAAGTATACGATTTGGGGGCCGGTTTATCGTGTGGCTGCCCGGAGCAGTGGTTATAACACTTGATTTTTTTTTTTTGAAAAAAGATGGTAGAAACTTAACTTTTGGGTCTAAAACTTATTGTAGGTATCATTTGAAGGATGCAGTTCTTGAAGGTGGGATTCCATTTGATAAAGGATATGGTATGCCTACTTTTGTGTACCATGGAAAAGATCAGAGATTCGCCGAAGTATTTAACAATGGAATGTCGAATCATTCGACGATTGTGATGAAGAAGATTGTACAAGTTTACAAAGGATTTGAAGGATTAAGAAATGTAGTTGATGTTGGAGGTGGAACTGGAGCTTCTCTTCATATGATTATTTCTAAGTATCCAAACATCAAAGGGATCAACTTTGATCTCCCACATGTCATTCAAAATGCTCCATCTTATTCAAGTAAATTAATTACTCTCTCTTTTTGTTTGTTAATTTTTTCTTGGATTATATATATATATTATATAACAAGACATGGGTTTTGATTACTTATTATATATGGTTGTTTTTGTAGGTATTGAACATGTTAAAGGAGATATGTTTGTAAGTGTTCCCAAAGGAGATGCCATCTTCCTTAAGGTCAGGAACTACTTGTATTTTGTACATCTTTTTTTCAACAGTGCCATAGTATTTTAAACCCTAAACTATTATCATTTAGCTAAAAAGACACTTCTAACTATCAAAATAGTTTTTTTTTAAACAAAAACTTTAACAACCAAGTTTTTAAACCTTAAAATTTGATAACCGGATATTTCAAACCAAAATTTAAACCATATACAAAAAACTAAAAATTGAATCACCAAATTAAACATTTAAGTTAATTATACTATGATTTCAAATTTAAATTTCAGTTTGAAAAATCTCGTTATCAAAATTTATAAGGTTTAAAAAATCCGGTTATCAAAATTCAAGATTTAAAAAACCATTTTGATGGTTGAATTTTTTTTTTCTTCACCAAGTAAAACTAGCTCACGATTTAAAATACCATAATAATCACTATATTGAAATTCAAAATATTAACTTTTTTTTCTTTTTTTTGTTATATATTAGTGGGTTTGCCATGACTGGAGCGACGAACACTGTTTGAAACTCCTAAAGAACTGTTACGAAGCTGTTCCAGAAAACGGCAAAGTAATCCTCGTAGAATGTCTACTTCCAGAGATACCTGACTCAAGTCTATTAACCAAACAAGTAGTTCATCTTGACTGCATCATGATGGCTCACACCGCCGGTGGCAGAGAACGAACCCAAGAAGAGTTTGAATCATTGGCAACAAAAGCAGGTTTCAAAGGATTCAAAGTTATTTGTAACGTCTTTGGTACTTATGTCATGGAATTCAACAAGGACATGGAATCCTCTTAGCTTTTTTGTTCTGTTTCTGCAAGATTTGAAAGTTTTTGTCGTTGTTTGCTTTTTGTGACAAAGACATATATTTACTTGTATATGTCAATCGTTTTTGTTGTTGTTGTTTGTTGACTTTTATTAGGTATAAAAGTTTACGAATGTAATAAATTAATAATGACATGTTTGGATTCTGTTTCAATTTTATATAGGTATTTGTCATTACAAAAATGAGAATAATATAATTATATAAAAAGAAACCAATTAAAAAAAAATTATATTTTGTAATTATATAAGGAGAAAAAATGATTATAACGATCAAAATACTATAAGTATTTTACCACACATGGTATTAGTATTTATATAATATTATGACTAATTCTAAATTTCCTATATATTATTTTACAAGCAAAACAGTGTCTATTTTTTTTTTGTGAAAAATTATATTAATTTCTCAATAGAGAATATTTTTGGATAAATATGAGCTCATACTAACTGTGTTTATATATTTTATTATTATCCTTATATTCATAAATGATTTTAACATTAATTATTAAAAAAATTAAACTAATAAAAATAATGAATTAGGATATATAATTAATATTTTACATTAATAAAAATATATATTATATGATATGAATAATTTTAAGTAATTCACTCTCAAAGTCAATAAATAATATGGGCAGTGTTGTCTGCATTTATAAGTGTACACCAAGCCAAATGATTTAGCATACCTTTGACCTATTTACCGTAGGTTCCTATATTCTTCCAACAAAATTAAAAGTGATTAGTTTTTTTTCTAAGTCCTATAGGAGTTAATTATTCTTTTTCAATTACAATTAGATCGAAAAGTCTTAACTATACTTATTTTTAATGTTGAATCTTCTTTCTCTTGAATAGAAAACATAATACTCCCTTTATTTCACTTTAGTTGAATTTTGAGGATTTTACACATTATTTTAAAAAATACATAAAATACTTGTTATAACCTTGTCATTTATTGTTTATTTCAAAGTTATATTTTTTTTTACCAAAATTGTATATTTATAAGACATAGATAAAATTGTAAATTAGTGAAAATTTTTCTCTAGAAAATTGAAAACATTGGTTGTTCTGAGACATTTTTTTTTGAATTTTATTTAAAGTGAAACAGAGGGAGCATGTAATTAAATATAAAAAAAAAATATGAACAATTTCACTAACTAAGTTGAACCCAAAAAAGATACAAAGATATGAAGCTTCTTTTTTCTTTAAGCATAGCCATATATTATATGATTCTACAAAAGAAGATAAAAAAAACTGAGACCAATTAAAATTGAAGGAATTAAAGAAAAAAAACTATTAGAAAAAGAAGATTCAACATAGAAAAATAACTATAATAAGTTAATAACTTTTTTTTCCACGTAATAAGTTAATAGCTAATTTATAGAAGACTTTTAAAAAATATCATAATCCAAACATTTATTGCAAGAATAACCTAACAGTAAACCAAATAGTATAATTAGTATACTTTTATACATAAAATCAAATTTACAAAAACTTATTAAATTATGAAATTTTGCATAATTTTTCAAACTATATTTTGAAGTACTCTCTTAGATTCATAACAATATCCATGTGGAAAATAAACGATAAAAACTTTTTGCATCTCTTATTTTCTCATAACGGTTCAAATGCTATATATAATAAAGTCAATATATGACGACAGAAAATCTTTTCCATAAAGATATGAAATTTGCCGCAAAAATAAATATGTATATATATATATTGAGTTGATATGAAGACAAAAATAAATCTTTTAAACATTTTAGAAAAGAAACTTGAATTTTCGTTTCTAGGTGAGCTTAAAAGTTAAATAATGGCACACCATATTGGACATAACGTCCCAATTATAATCTATGACCGTTATTTCGATAGCCAATCATATCAAAGCCGTAGAATTTAAATTTTCTTTTATGAACTAAACTAAAGAGTCATTGTCAAGAATATAACATTTTCTAGTCAAAATAACTCTTTGAGGGGTGTGGAATTAATAGTGTTACACGTACTTAGTGTAAGCATTTTAATCTGTCACATTCATAATGGAAGTCATTTTAAGCTGCTCCAAACAGCACCGTAGAATAAAGGAAATGATTAAAAAAAATTATAATTTTGTTAGGTGTTAAATTAATACATGTATTATCGCGACAACTAATTTAATTTTCAAATTGTTACATGTTAAAGCTAAATAAATCTCAAAGTTTTTAAAATGTACGTAATAAATTAATTTTCAAATTGTTACACAATTATTGACGGTGAAACTACCGTTCATTGAATTTATCAGATGTAATTTTTTAGATATTGATTCATCATATATTTTAAAAAGTTGAAGATTTGTTTGAGTACATATAACAATTTGAAGATTAAATTATTTATCGCGGTAATTAGATTATTAACACTCAACTACACTATAAAATATTTGTAATCATTTTCCCTAGAATAAATTTAAATATATTCTTTCACAACGAGTAATTTTGTGTAGTCATGTGTTCTCAATCAATACCATAGTTGAATGTTCTCTATTTATATAATTGAAATTATAAAAGTATTAAACATGCGAATACACATTCTAACATAGAAAAAAAACTGAGTATAGTTAAGACTTTTCGATCTAATCGTAATAGATAAAGACTAATTAATTTCTATAGGACTTAGAAAAAATCTAATATCTTTTGATTTTATTTGGAAGAAGATACGAACCTAAGGTAAAGTCAAAAGAATGCTAAATCATTTGGTTTGGTGTACTTATTGCTGACTACACCGTATTGTTTGAATTAGTTAAAATTATTGAATATCATATAATATATTTTTATTAATGTAAAATATTAATTTTATATAATATTTTACTTGTGTATTTTTTTTATAAGTTATTAATGTCAAAATAATTAATGAATATAAGGTTATTATATAATATATAAATAGTTGATATGAGTATTTATCCACAAATATTCTCTAATGGCAAACTAATATTTATTAATTGTTTTGTTTGAAAAATAATATATAGGAAACTTAAAATTAATCATAATATTGTAAAAATACTCGTACCATGTGTGGTAAAATTGTTATAGTATTTTGATCATGTATTCAATGTTAATCATTATTTGCAATAATTTTCCTTATATAATTACAAAATAGATCATTAGTGTGATGTATATATACATGTATATATTTTTTTAAATTCGTTTCTTGTATATAATTATATTTTTTATCCTTTTTGTAATCACAAGTACACCTATATATAAAAAAACTAAACATAATCTTCTTATTAACCCCTTTTGAAAGTTTAGTGATAAGAAATTAAAACATGTCATTATTAATTTATTACATTCGTAGAATTCATATCTAACAAAGTCAACAAACAACAACAACAAAAAAATGACACATATATAATTAAATACATATCTAGGTAGATATATGTCTTTGTCACAAAAAGCAACAACGACAAAAACATTCAAATTTTAAAGAAACAGAAAAAAAAAACTAAGAAGATTCCATGTTCTTGTTGAATTCCATGACATAAGTACCAAAGACATTGCAAATGACTTTGAATTCTTTGAAACCTGCTTTTGTTGCTAATGATTCAAACTCTTCTTGTGTTCGTTCTCTGCCGCCGGCAGTGTGAGCCATCATGATGCAGTCTAGATGAACAACTTGTTTGGTTAATAGACTCGAGTCAGGTATCTCTGGAAGTAGACATTCTACGAGGATTACTTTGCCGTTTTCTGGAATAGCTTCGTAACAGTTCTTTAGTAGTTTCAAACAGTGTTCATCACTCCAATCATGGCAAACCCACTAATAACAATAGGAAAAGTTAATATTTTCAGTTTGAATATAATAATTATGATATTTTAAACTTTAAACTATTGTATTTGGTGGAAAAACTTTCAGTTATCAAAATAGTTTTTTAAAATCATGAACTTTGATAACCGAGTTTTTTTAACCCGTAAACGAATTTTTTAAACCGAAATCTCAAATTTAAACTTGAAGTTACAGTCCAATTAACACAAATTTGAGATTAAAGTTTAATTTTGTGTCCATAGTTTAAATTTGATTTAAAATATCCGGTTATCATGTTTTAAGGTTTAAAAAGTTCGATTACCAAAATTTAGGGTTTAAAAATCATTTTGAAAGATATGGGGTTTTTCACTTAATGAGAATATTTCAGGGTTTAAAATATTATGATCTCTTGAATATATATATATATATATATATATACGATGCTCAAGTAGTTCCTGACCTTAAGGAAGATGGCATCTCCTTTGGGAACACTTACAAACATATCTCCTTTAACATGTTCAATACCTACAAAAACAACCATATATAATAAGTAATCAAAACCCATGTCTTGTTATATATATATATATATATATAATCCAAGAAAAAATTAACAAAAAGTAAAGAGAGATCTAGTAATTAATTTACTTGAATAAGATGGAGCATTTTGAATGACATGTGGGAGATCAAAGTTAATCCCTTTGATATTTGGATACTTAGAGATAATCATATGAAGAGAAGCTCCAGTTCCACCTCCAACATCAACTACATTTGATAATCCTTCAAATCCTTTGTATACTTGTACAATCTTTTTCATCACAATCGTCGAATGATTCGACATTCCATTGTTAAATACTTCGGCGAATCTCTGATCTTTGCCATGGTACACAAAAGTAGGCATACCATATCCTTTATCAAATGGAATCCCACCTTCAAGTACTGCATCCTTCAAATGATACCTACACAAAGTTTTAGATTTTAGACCCAAGACTTAAGTTTCTACGGTTTAGAATAAATTAAACCGGTCTCCGAATCGTATAATTATCTTTTTTTTTTAATTTGTTTTATTTTTTGTTGTTGAAATATTGGTCCCAACTCCAAATTTTGTTTCAGACTCCCGTATTATCAGGACCAACCCTGACCACAACGGTGGGCAGTGGCCATAACGGTCGGACCCGGTTTTGAGAAAGTGAAAACCCTAACCCTAACCAAATTTAAGTGTAGAGAGAAAGAAAAAAGATACTAACCAGCTCTCCATAAGGACTTTGTCTTGGTTCAAAAGACAGTGAGTGGCAAGAGAGACACCATCTTCATTCTTGGTTAAATACTTGCAAACAGTTCCAAGTCCATAGATCCGTTCCACACCACCATCAGCTAGCTTACGTACAGAACAAGTAAGTATAGAGTGTGATGCAAGCAACCTGAGGATACGGTCAAGCATGAGGTGAGCTTCAGGGTTTTTTTTTGGTAAATGAGAAGCTAACTCCAAAGGAGACATTTTAACGCCGGAAAAACAATCATTTTTGGCCATGATTTCGAGTAAATCGAGTTCTATGGCTGATTTAAGAACCATAGGAAGCACAGAGGAGCTGCCGAGTTGCATCGCAAAGAGGCTAGCTTCTTCCTCTTCGTCGTAAGACTTGGAAATCTCAGGTTTTGCTAATGATCCCATGGTGTATTATGTGACGAGAAGAGAAGCTAATTATATTTTTTTGNAAGATACTAACCAGCTCTCCATAAGGACTTTGTCTTGGTTCAAAAGACAGTGAGTGGCAAGAGAGACACCATCTTCATTCTTGGTTAAATACTTGCAAACAGTTCCAAGTCCATAGATCCGTTCCACACCACCATCAGCTAGCTTACGTACAGAACAAGTAAGTATAGAGTGTGATGCAAGCAACCTGAGGATACGGTCAAGCATGAGGTGAGCTTCAGGGTTTTTTTTTGGTAAATGAGAAGCTAACTCCAAAGGAGACATTTTAACGCCGGAAAAACAATCATTTTTGGCCATGATTTCGAGTAAATCGAGTTCTATGGCTGATTTAAGAACCATAGGAAGCACAGAGGAGCTGCCGAGTTGCATCGCAAAGAGGCTAGCTTCTTCCTCTTCGTCGTAAGACTTGGAAATCTCAGGTTTTGCTAATGATCCCATGGTGTATTATGTGACGAGAAGAGAAGCTAATTATATTTTTTTGATGAGAAGTGAAGCTAAGTGTATTTTGTGAATTGTGATGAGAAGTGAAGCTAAGTGTGTTGATCCTTTTATACTAAAATAGAGAAGGTTTTGCTTTACATAAAACGTTGAAATTTAAACCATTGGTGAGTATAGTCGTAAAGGGAGTACTAAAATATTGTCATAAAAGAAAATTCAATTTAAACTATGGTCCATGTGGATTCTTTAATAAAGTTTTAGTTTTCTTATCTTGTTATTTTTAAATTGTTTTTAATATATTTTTTAATTTTAAATAATTCATCTTTTTATTGAGTCTATAGTTGTGTGAGTTATAAGTTGGAATAGTAAAGTTATTTCCGTTTTATAAATCGTTATTTTTAATATGAGTGTAGAATTTTCAAAGTATGTGATGGTCACTTTTATTAGAGCATATGATAAAGAATGACTCATGGTTTTGCGTGAGGAGAAAAAAATCTAATAAATAAAATTTTGAATGGTGACAGCTTTATAATTGAAAAAAATTAATTAAACTATATAAATGGATAATAACAATAAAATAAGTAATTTACATAACGATAAAAAAATTATTTTATCTAATGAAAATAAGTAAATAACCATTCAATAAAGCCGTTAAAAGATGATGCAATCAAATATGATTTTTGCTTGGTAATAAATGGATGACTAACTCACCAAACCCAATCAAATCAAACAGTTAATCGAATTATTATTATTATATTAGCAAAAAACAAAACATTTTTACTGTTTTTTCCACTAATATGTGAATGTAATTATCTTATAGAATTATAATATATTCTTTTTTCTATAATGTCCTAAAATTCAAAGAATTTTCTTCTACGAGAGAGTCCAATTTTTGGTTTGGTCAATTTTGGAATTCTGTATTTTCTTAAAATAAATATTTGAAAAAAAATATCCTAAACTAATTTATGCGAACGTAATATCCACTAAAACTAAAACTTTGTAGGAACAGAGAAATGTGTGTTTTGTTGATGATATATACATGTGCTTTGATTTTTACGACTCTAATTAAGTGTTGATAACGATAGTAGGGCCAACTCTAAATTACATTTGTGTTGGGGTATTTTTAATGTTTGCACCAAATTTGGTGTTAAAATTACACAAAATTCAATGTTTTAGTGTAGAATTTTATTTGTTATCTTAAACTATCACATCGATTTTTTTTATATTATTAAACTTAAATTTATTTAAGTTTTTAAATTACAATACTAATTACAATTAAAATTTTAAATTAATGAAAATAAAATAATAAAATAATAAAGAGGAATTGTCAAAAATAACATCTCAAAGTGCTATATTTTCATTTTTAGGACTCTTACTTCCCTTCCAAATGAATGGACCATAATACCCTTGTTTACATACAGTTTATATACGGTTACATACAGTTTACATACGGTTTACATACGGTTTACATACGGTTTACATACGGTTTACATACAGTTTACATACGGTTTACATACAGTTTACATACGGTTTACATACAGTTACATACGGTTTACATACAGTTTACATACGGTTTACATACAGTTTACATACGGTTAATAATTTTAATAATTAAATGACATAAAAGGGTATTGTTGTCCATCTAGGAATCCAAAATGTCATTTTTGTAAGAAATGTCATTTCAGTGTCATTTTTGCTAAAAAGCTCATTAAAATGCCATTTTTGCAAATCCCCCAATAATAAACTCTATTTTAATTATATTATTAAATTAAAAAAAATGAATACCGTGAATAATATTACACCAAATTTTAATAAATTTAGTGTTTTAGGACATCACGGAAAATGACGTTAAAGGCCAAATTTCGTTTACAAAAACAGATATGAAAGACTTAAAAGCTACAACACATGTCGAATAATCTCAAAAAAAAAATCGCAAGTTAACAAATAAAAAAACAAATCAATCAATAGTAAGACTGAAAAATCTTTTTTTGTCAAAAAAAAAGTTTTGAAAAGTGTCTTATCTCTTTCTCGATTAAACCCAAGTTAATTGGGCCTAAAATAAATGAAGCCCAAGAGTATGTCAGATGAAGCCCAATATAAAACCAGTTAAAGCCTAAGTGTAACACTACGGAAACGACGTCGTGTGAAATTTGTGCAAGTTTTTAAGTAACCTGGAGCACACGCTGTTGTAAACAAGTGGCAGACCATAAAATTCAACGTTTGACACGTTTTCGTGCAAA
>KE152206.1:73939-91666 GCA_000411095.1 Aethionema arabicum | reverse complement strand
TGAAAATCAAATAAAAATATAATTTTATATTGCATGAGAGATTAATGGTGAGAGACTCACTAATGTTCATGGTCTAATGGTCTCTATCTGCAATTTTTTTTATCTGTAACTTAAATTCTGTACTGAGACAAAAAAATCTGTATTATCTTTTTTTTTTACCACTTGTGAACATTTTTTATTCGATATTTATTAAACAATCATTAACTTTGGGATATAATTTTTGTAGGATATAAATAATTTTAATTGGTTATTGTCAACTTTAACAAATTAGTTTACTCATATGATGTATATGGTTTTAAGTTTTAACAGTTGTCCTAAAAATATGCAAATTTAATACATAGGCTTGGATTATTATATTTTGAAAAAAGTCAACGATCTTATGTATTTTTTTATTTGTTTCTTATAACAAATTCTTTTCTTTTTTTTCTAAACTCATTTCTTATTACATACTGTGATTGTTGTTTTAGATTATTAAAATAAAAAAGTAAAATATATATAAATGCTTTGTAGAAATGGTATGTAATCTCCTAGTAACAAATATTTTATTAAAAATTCATAAAAAAAAATTTGTTCAAAAATCAAAGCAAATCCTACCTAATACCTAACAAGAGGTAATAAAAAGTCTATGATGTTGATGTCTTAGTATATACAGAACTTGAGGGGCATAAACGAAATAAAAGAAAAATTAAAATTGAGGGACCAGATACGAAATAAATAAAAATCATTTAAAGAAAAAAAAAAAGAAGAGGCGAAGAAGAATCGTTCGTGTTTTGTGCGTTCCTATATATTCTCTCTCATGACTTTTGAAGAAACTCGTCTTCTTCCTCTTTCTCTCTCCTCTTTTTTTCTCGTTTATGAGAGAGAAATTGAAGAAGAAAGACGAAGAAATTGGAGTGAAAAATGGGTAAATACACAGAAATTTTGGATTTAGGTGTTCGAATTGCGGCGAGATTTCACTCTCACTGTCCTCATACGGCGCGTCTTTATTATCATCCTCCTTCTGAAAATCACCATTTTCAACATCACGGTGCAGGTGGTGGTGATGATTCAGCTTCCGGCGCTGTGTACGGTGGTGGAATTGGATTTGGATCGGAAAATGTTAGATGCGGTTCTGTTAATGATGATAACAAGGAATTTTTGTTATTTTCTGTTGTTTAATTATTTTTTTAGTTAATTACAAATTCAAAAAAAAATTGGTGTTTGTTGTGTGTAAGAGATTTGATGATGTTCATGTGGGCTTTGTTGTAAAAGATTTAAATGTGTTAAAATTCTGATGAATTTATCAGGAAAAATTGGATGTAATAAACGAGAAATTAATTATTTATTATTATTTTTTTTTATAATTTTGTGTGTTTCTAATTGTTTGAATTTTGGGGGTTATAATTTGTGTACCACAAGCCAGAAATTAATTAATTATTTGTTTGAAACTAGAAATTAATTTTTTTAATAGTTGATTTCTAAGACTTTGCACCCGGATTAAAAAAACAATCAATGCTTAATTATTTACAAACATAATTAATTATTTTATTTAATTTAAATTAAAAAAAAACCCAAAAAAATTAAAAAAAATAACACAAAAAAAAAATCTAAAAAATCATCCATTTCAATAAAAAAGCAGTATTTAATTTTATAATTTTGTGTGTTTCTAATTGCTTGAATGTAATTTTGTGTGTTTCTAATTGTTTGAATTTTGGGTGTTATAATTTGTAACCCTTAAATTTATGGACAAGGACTTGTTTGTCCTTTGGGATAATAATGATTCGTGTCTGATCTCAGCAAGATCTTGTAAAATATGAATATCAATAATTTGCAAGTTTGGATTTTTTTTAAAGAAAAATTGTAAGAATATATTGAAATTGGATCAAACCCATTATTCATTGAAGTTGAACTATAACGCCAAAAGATTCTTGCTTGAAAATTGAGCCACCTAAAACAATACAACACACAACTTCTTAGTTGTCTCAATCCTTAAACATATTCTGAATGATTTGATTTCATTATAAGTTATGTGCTATAATACTTAGAAAATCAAACAGAGATCGTTCATGTTTTATTTCATTCGAACATAACTTTTGTTTTTGAAAATACAAACCAATTAAGATCCGAAATTTTTCGCTTCGAATTATTCTAAGTTTGGATCGATTCAGTTCTTTAGTGAAACAACAAAATGGTTTTAGAGTTTTTTTTAAAAAAAAAATCGGATTCAGTTTATCCGGTTTAATCGGGTTGAAACAAATCTTCTTTTTTTTGTATCTTTTGGCTTTTTTTGGGGTTTTTTAATTTTTTTTTTTTGATTTTGTGATATCATTTGGTTTTTTTTATTAGAATAATTTGATTTTTAAAAAAATTAGGTAGTGCAAGTGGCTCAAATCCTTGGACCTGGCCACACAATTGACACCATACTCTGGTAGATAATATACCTTCTTTCAACCAATAATTTCACAATCATAATAAAATGATTTAGTAATTCAGCAAATAATTTAGAAAAAAAAATATTTGTTAATCATCAAAAAATATTCTTTACTTCTCTTTAAAAATCTTTTCTATATGACTATATCTATATGTATTGTTTACTTACACTGTATCTATAACCAACTAAAACTCTTGTATAATGCAACACACAAAAGAACAAAGACAAGATTTTTGGTTTAGATTTTTGTACCTAAATTCACAGCGAAAAACAGCAGAGCTCATCATCTTCCTCTCTTTATGGCCTCTCCTTATCCACAAAACGCTTCCAGAATCGGCCTCGTCCACGTTCTTGCATTTGCCTGCACATTGATGATATATATAATAACTTTTACTCGACACTAATCAAACAGATTTTGAATACATTCAAAGACAAAGCTTGTTCTACTCTGCTCCACTCACTTATGATGCTCTTGTGACCTCTCTAAGAACTCTTTTGCTATATTTTTTCTATCATAGGATGCTAGAACCTGTCTGATATCAGGTGGGCTGTTACGTGCAACATCTGCAAATCAATAGCATTCATAAGGTGACATTATTATGTTACAGTTTGGTTCATGAATCATGATACTATACTTACATTCAAGGAAAGGTATGAGGTCAACAAGTGCTGTGTCATCAGCTTCGAGTTTGTAAGGTTTGATTGGGACACAGTTCTCTGGCTGAAGACTTGATTCTAAAGCATGTCCACTAACATACAGAATTTTCTTTAAGTCTCTATTCAGCTTTGATAGATCCTGAAAACCACAAGAGAGAACACAAACTACTCTTGGTGAGTGTAAAAACTATGTTATCAAGGCTAAGACCGGTCTGGTCTGAAACAGATTTTGAAATAGGGATCGAGATGATGACAAGAAGCTGCATATGAACGTACCCTGTAGTACTTGCCGTTCTTATATTTAGTATCAGGTTTTGATAGCCTAGCACATAAGTAGTATTGATTTGGATCTAATCTGTCACAAACCGGAATTACGTACTAGAAGAAACAAAAGAGAGTTAATTTGCCTGCTGCATTAGTATGAAAAATTAGAAGCAATTAAAACTAAGTAAAGGGGATTTACCATTTCCACCTCGTCAGAATACACGATAATCTCATAAAAATCCGCAAGATGTTTCAAGAATGCATCAACACCTGGTCTTTTGAATGTACTAAAACCTCTGTCTCGCTGGAAAAAAAAAACCAGTTAGTGTTACTTATGAAATCAAACTTTGTACATCAATAAAAGCTCTCAAATCAATGAAAAGTTTACATTCCAGTCTGTGTAAACTAGTGTCTCATTCAAATCAAGAACTAAAGTAAAGACATGTTGTTCTGAAGGCTCCAAATCTGGAAGAAGCTTATCCAAGAGAGGTTCCGTATATTCCTATAAGAAATCAAAAACAGAATTAAGAAAATTCCAGAAAATAATCAGGAGAAGATTCTTACTCATACCTTAACTTGTTCCTCCACAAATTTTCTGAGCTCCAAATATACTTCAATGGCTTTGATAGGAACTGATAAGAATTCAAGCAAAATAAGTCATGATAAGCTGGATTATTAACACATCTCTATTTATATATGGTGACAAATGAAAAAGGATTAGACCTGCTACTGCAGTAGAGTACATCATATTTTGATATTTCTGCAGATAAAGGAGTATATAATGTATCAAATCAATGCTTTAAACGGAGAAAGATGGGAACACAAGGGTTAAGTGCCATTTGAGACAAAGACAGATGATTGGCTTCATTGGAATCGAGCCAGAGTCAATCAAGGAACTCACTTCAATGCCGAAGGAATCAAGAGGTGGTATCTGCTTAGCTGATTCTCTAAACGCCTTAGTCTTCTCATTCACTTCATCTAACGTGTAAGCTATACGAAGCAAAGAACAATCAAAACTAACAGAGTCAAGATCGGTTGTTACTGGTGAGCAAGACAAGACGAAGACTCTTTCAGGCTTAATCGATACAACGAAGAACAAAACAGTACTGCCAAATGAAATGCAATGCCTATTGCAGATCCAGCTGTTAATTCTAGTTCAATTCACAATGAATGTTGCCAATTGTACTTTCTTGTGATTCAAGAAAAACAAGAATCAAGATTGATCTATGAATATTTAGTGTCTGTTTATTCCCCTGTGATTAGTGGAAGAGGGAATGCAAGTACATACCATAGCTGGCGTAACCAGCAACCGTTGCAACACCCGTGAGTGCACAGATGAGTCCATAACCAAGAAATTTCAGACGCTTCCACTCCTTTCCCAGTACCTTGACGGTCGCCACGCCGGATTTAGGAGGAGGAGGCTGATTACGCGGTGAATCACCAGAAATGATCGACTGGCCGGCGGAATCTCCCGGCGCTTTCGCTGAAGAATTGGAAGAAGTTGTTTCCGAAGAGCATAATCTCAGATTACGAGATCCATACATTGAAAATCTTGGAATACGATGTCGAAGAGCAATAGATGCCATTTCTAGATTCAGCGTTTTCTCTAATCTCTGGTAAACGAAGGGTTGTTGAAGTAGGGTTTTGATAAACGATCGCGAATTGAAGAAAAGGGCGGGGAAATGGAAGAAGAAAATCAAATGAGGGTCTGTTTGGAAACAGGAGTAATTTGATACCAGTTTAATTTTAAAAGGCTCAATTCGGTTTAAGTTTAAACCAATATAAAAACCATTCGAATTAATTAAAAACCCGTACCGAACCAAAACCTATTTTCTTGGTTCGGTTTTTGGTTCGGGTCTATTTTCAAATGTCCAACCCTAACTTCGTCTACGCATAAAACTTCGTCTGATTTTTGTTTGCTCTGCGATAAGCTCTGAACTGCTGAAGAAAAAATGGTGCGAGCTTATGGGATTAAAGGGAACAAAAGAAAGGAGCGAAAAGAGAGATACGATAGAGATGATGATGAAGAAGACGAACAACACAAATTTGAACCAGAACAAGAAGAAGCAGCAGGTAGTGTGAAGAAATCGAAAAGGGAAAAGTCGGAAGATAGTGAAGAGAAGGAGATAGGTGAAGAAGCAGAAGCAGGAGGTTCAGCTGCGGATGATATCGAGGGGATACCTATTACACCTTCTCATAATAACACGAAAAAGCCAGGTGTTGTTTTTGTTCTCGAGAAAGCTTCTCTCGAAGTTGCAAAAGTCGGAAAGGTAATTTCTCAAATTTGAAGATGATTTTGTGTAGTGTAGCTATGGTGTTAATATTTGTTACTCTGATGTGTAGACTTACCAGCTATTAAACTCTGATGATCATGCTAATTTCTTGAGGAAAAATAATAGAAATCCTGCTGAATATCGACCAGACATCACTCATCAGGTTCGGATCTTAGATCTTAGGACTCAATTATCATAGATTATCCATCTTCTTGGTTAATTTAAACAAGTGTTCTTCCTCTTTAGGCTCTTCTAATGATCCTGGATAGTCCAGTGAATAAAGCTGGGAGGTTAAAAGCTGTATACGTTAGAACTGAAAAAGGTGTTCTCTTTGAAGTTAAACCACATGTTCGTATACCTAGAACCTTCAAGCGATTTGCTGGAATTATGTGTGAGTGTTCATCTCTTTGTTGCTGAACTCTTACTTGGTCTCTTGTTGCTTATGGAGTTTTGTTAATCTTGCAGTGCAGTTGCTACAGAAGCTGAGTATTACTGCAGTTGGTAAGCGTGAGAAACTCTTGAGGGTGATCAAGAATCCTGTAACACAATATCTACCGGTTAACTCCCGAAAAATAGGTGATCTTTAGTTCTATTTACATTCTTTCTTTGTATGGAATGAGATTAGCTGAACAAATAGGTGATAAATTTCTTCGTAGGGTTTTCGTATAGTTCGGACAAACTGGTCAATATGCAGAAACACTTATCTACTGTCTGTAACGAAGCAGACTGCGTTTTTGTGGTTAGTAAACTTCAAAATATTTCTCTCATTCTGGCGTAGCTTTCAATATCCCAATTGTGCACAAAGTGCAGTCATCTACTTGGTGATAGGCTTAGCTTTCAATTTATATAAGAACACCTTAGACTAAACCCATCCTTTACTTGCATACCGTTTCAGCTCGGTGCAATGGCCCATGGTAAAATAGAGTGTGACTATATTGAAGATTTTGTAGCTAGTAAGTATTCAAATTTATACATGTACTGCCATGATTTTGGGCATAACAGTGTTTTCAGAGAGTTTTTTCACTATGGAAACATAGATCTGAAATGGTACCTGGCTTCTTGATTTGTTTACAGTTTCAGGGTATCCGTTAAGTGCAGCCTACTGTATTTCAAGAATCTGCGAGGCATTGTCAACAAATTGGAATATAATATAAAGAAATCAGCCTGCAACATAAGAGCTTCTATAAAATTTTGTTGGTAACATTGTTTATTCACTGTTACATTTAAACTCTGCATCTTCTTTGCTACAAATATTGAAAAAGGAAACAAAGATTCGACTGTTGTGTTATTCACATATAGACTAAAAACAGAGTAGTAAATGTTGAATATGAGTAGATAGAGATTTTTGTGTATTACTTGTGCTCATTGTTTGTGTTGACTACGTTCCATTAACGACTTTCTGAAGTTCACAATGTCTTGTATTTGTACGGATTGTGATGGGACTTGGTCTTTGTCGGACTCTATTTCGTTTAAATGCTGGCTCCCGTACACGCGTATGCTCAAGGATCTCTTTCTTGGTGCTCCTACCGTTATGTATTCGTCGAAGAAATCGATAAACTCTTCCTTCTTAAGCTGTTTTAGAGCAGTTACCTGACCACAACACAAACCCCATTCTCACAGGTCAGCTGGTTTGTAAAAGAAGCGCCATGTGGAAGTTCGAGTTATTTAAGAAGTGTTGGGGGAAGACTAAGAAGTGTTCGAGGTTGTCTTATTCAGTGAAAGATAAGAAGAAAGTGATCTTTGTAAGCGTTTTTTAATTTCGTACCTCTGCATCTCTACGGTTAAATTGGAGAGTACCGTTTTGAATCTCTTGCCAGTAAAACTGGGATTCCTCCTTTAAGTTCTTGTGCTTTTCAAGCTTCATTTCTATCAAAGCTGTTACAATGCTCTAAGAAGAAAGGCATGTAAGTTAGTACAACTTATAATATATGTACGTATTCATGTTTTCAGTTGAATTCTCAAGATTCTTGAGTAATGACTCCACGGAGACTGTATAAGGAATTGTACACCATAGACATCAGAGTCATTCCTATGTTGCAGAAAAATGGTTAATGCATCAAATAGAACTTCAGGGGAATTTAACCATACCAGAATTTTCATACGCGGTGCTAAACCATGGTTCAACCTTGTCAGTTTGCCCTTCAAATTTCTTTGATTCCCAAAAGATTCTGGAATATAATTGCATTAGATTCTTTGACAAAAACAGCCAACTTTGTCGTGCCACTCAGGATTGCAATGCTTGAAATTACATGTAGATTCTACTATACACCAAAAATAAAGATTATATGGCAACAAAAACATGTGGCACTGTCCTTGGCTATTTGAAGATTACATAGGACTTATGTACAAACTAAGCTCGGCCAAACTCAAAACCTAAAATATAGTAGGCAGAAACCCAAAATGATACATTTTGGATCATTGATTGTCTGTGCAAAGGGATGCATTCCAAGAACATAAACATACCGGAGATTACTAGGAGAAAGCTCATCCAGAACCTTTTGTACAATTGTTGGATTAAATTTTGAAGCCAAGGGCGAGCCAACTAGCCAGTACTTGGTCGGATATATCTGAAGCATAATTTCAAATGACAAAGAAGATTAAGAAGAAAGTGAAGCATATAAACCATGAAATTACTTTTAAAAAAATACCCCGAAATTACTGATAAAAATTGCTAAACTTCAGTCACAGGATATAACTTCATATTTATTCTACGTTTTCAACAAGAAACAGACTTTCTTGCGATCTTTATGATGCTGAAGTTACTTATTCTTTTCTTCTCAATTCAGTGCAAGTATCTTGAAGCTTATTACTAGAACCCACAAATTTCTCAGACTATGTTTGCTGCCTGCTGGTAGTCGTCGCAGAACATTGCCATAATTTTATAGGAAGACTACTAGAGCCAAAACAGGAGAGGAGTTGCACAAATAAATCTATTGCAGTCTAGAATTTATCCACAAGCCGAAAGTTACTAACATGAACGCATACTTATCAAGCAGATAAAGATATATAAGGCAGAGACAGGAAAAAACATAAATGAAAACAAAAGAGCCGAAATTGTTTATTTACCTGCATATTTGATGCAATATCCACTGCATAGGATATTGGTGGTATCTTGTCCTGATAATGAAATTTTGTCTCGCAGATAGATGAAAGCTTCAATTACAACAAAAGATACAGCAAGCTCTATTAAGGCATTGAAACAACAGGAGTACTAGTAAGATCAAAGGCATACAACACAGAATTAGTGGAAACATGCGTCTTAGAATATCAGACAAGTAAAGTAGCAATAGGTTTGACGGGGATGTACAAGTAAGTATACATACTTCGTCAAAAATCCACTGGCAAACACCAGACTGTCGTAAAAGCTGAATGTATTTGAAGAGCAACCCTACAATTTTCTGCATATGCTCTGTAAGCCCATAAAGAAATAAAATCATATCAAACACAGAAAGTATCAGGTACTTAATTAACATCAAACTTGCCAATACAATCTACTGACCACAATAAAGGAGGAAGATAGTTGTTACCTTTCCTAGAAAAGAAAAACAATACACAAAAGAAAAGAGCGCAGAAACCCACCATGACCAGCATCAGTTAAATCAATTGAAACCTTGAAGAAAGAGTACTCTATAGTCCACTCTACTTCGCCAGCAAATAGTCTTGTTGCCCAACATGGTCTTTTAACTCCTTAGAGGATATAAACGCACAGTTATTTAGTCGTCTCCACAAACTCCTACACGTATTAGGAAGAGTTAAGAAATATTCTCTTTGGAATATTTACCTACACATGGCTCAATATTAATTTTAGTATAGCCTACGTTATCTGCCAAGTTGGGCTGAATATTTAAAGCAACTATCTACAAGTGAAGAATAAAAAGCCTGTAGTTTTTTAGGATACTTTTTAATATCTATGAAACCACATCAAAAGAATTCTGTTATTTACAGAAGACAAGAACAGGAGAATAAAGAGCAAGCAAGAAACAATCTCGAAACTGATACATAGGAAAGAACTGCAAGACTCTCTAAGAATTCTCGCAACTATAATTAAGCAGGAACAGTGTATCTTAAATAGAATGTAATTAAATCATTATGGAAAACAGAAATAGAGAGCCGCAAACTAAAATAAAGTTCAACCTACGACCTCTTCTAGGTTGAATCTGCTAGAAACCGCAAACAGAAAGTTTCATTAGTTTGCCCCCAAATAAATCTTACCAAAGGTTTTTAAGGCATGAAATAAACCTCCTTTGCCTTCATTACCAATCAAATGACTAAGGTATTTGCATGGTGCTTCCTCATTATGATGGATGCCAGGAGTTACAGGCCGCCAAACCTCTAACGGATTATTTTTTAAAAATAATTACCTATTGTATTTATTTCTTAAGGGTTGTGTAGATTATGTGGAAGATTTAAAAGATCTAAATTTTAGTCAGTTTTTTTTTCTTTTTTCAACTCTTTGGGGTCGTAAGACCGGGCCAATAACCAAATAGTTGCACAATTGCAATAAAATAATTTGAACCCGGGTGCACTGATAAAAAAATGGTGGGACTTATTACTTGTCCTACCATGTGATCGTCAATTAGAGTGGTTTAGGGGTTAGGGGTTAGGGCTTAGGGTTTAGGGTTTAGGGTTTAGGGTTTAGGGTTTAGGGTTTAGGGTTTAGGGTTTAAGGTTAGTTTTGAGGTTGTATGTGAATTTTTTTTCTTAATTTCAATCATTTTTCTTATTTTGATTTGATTTCAAATTCATTTGTGTGTTTGTACCACTTTACCTTTACAACTTGTTGTTGATCAGACCATATCCCCTTAACGATCTGTGAAGAGGTTGAGACTTTTTGAAGCTCACAATGTTGTCTATTTTCAAAGATGGTGATAAGATTTGGTCTTTTTCAGACTCCATTTCTTTCAAATGCTTGCTTCCATATATGCGTATGCTCAAGGATTTGTTTCTTGGTGCTCCTAACTTTATGTATTCGTCGAAGAAATCGATCAGCTCTTCTTTCTTGAGCTGTTTTAGAGCAGCCACCTGATAGCAAAAACAAACCTCATATTCACCAACCATTTTAATAAAAGAGTCATTGTAAGAGTGTTGAAATATTTGGCCAAATTTGGATTATGCAAGTCCAAGGTTTCTGTATTCAGAGATAAAATTAGAAGAAAGTGATCTTTTACGTGGTTTTTGACTTTTTTTTTGTTTCTGTATATGTTGGAAAAGTGTTTGTTTATGTTACCTCTGCTTCTTTGCGGTTGAATTTGAGTGTCCCATTTTGAATTTCTCTCCAGAAAAACAGAGATTCCTTTGCTAAGCTTTTGTGTTTTGCAAGCTTCATCTCTATCAAAGCTGTTACATTGCTCTGAGGGAAAAAGTTCATATCAATTTATGAGTATGTATAGTATAACTTGATGTATATGTATGTATTCAAGTTGTCTATTGAAATCTCATAGAAACAATCTATAATAACTTTTTTTTTTCATCTCACCTTGAATTCCTCGTCGTCTAAGTTGTGGAGTTTAGTTTCAAGATTCTTGAGTTGTGACTCGACCCTCGAATCAATATGTCCAGGACTCTATTATAAGTAAACTCAAGGAAATTAGAGAAATGGGTTATGTTAAGTTCAGACAACAAATAGAGGGTTAGGCTGTTTAGGTACCTTAACTGACGACTGAATAATGAATTGTACACCATAAATGCCAGAATCATTCCTATGTCGCAGAAAAGTGGTTAGGATTCAATTAGAAATCAGGGGGTATTGGAACACATAAGAAATTACTATGTACCTCCCTCTAAGTGCAGTGATGTATCCAAGCTGTTCTACTGTTCTGAGCTGGTGAAAAGTGGCTTCCTTTGCGATGAGACAGAATAGTTGAAGTTTAATGTTCATTGAAAATTCATCTTCATGAACCTGTTCTTGGGAAATCCATTAAGATATGTGAAGTTAAGTTCTAAATTCTACAAGATTCTAAAGTATCAAGATCTACATGAACGTAAACCATGTAAAACCATTTATTTTGAAAGTGGTATGCTAATCTGAACGCATATATACCTGGATATAATGCACTAGAGCAGAATTTTCATCACTAGGGTTTGAGCCTTCTCGATGGTAGAAGTATTTCATTCCTTTACCGAGCTTTGTAATCCTTTTAGTCAGGTGTCCGGATGGAAATAAAGGACGAGAGATGGGCTTTGGATCGTTAAAAAGAACATCTTCAATGTGTTTGACCATTGACTCAGCTTCATTTTTATCAATATTTCCTGACATGAAAGTTCAAAATAATTGAAACCACAAGCACTTCTAGGTAGACAACAAAAGGGTTAGCCAATTAAACAGTTATGATTGAAGGAGATGATGTTTGATACCTGCAATATAGCACTCACAAAATGTCCTTGATAAAAGCATTGGAACGAATTTTTCTACATCTTCAGCTTCTAAATGAGAAAGAGCATCTAGTTCCTCTTTCCATGGCCAACGATGAACTTGTAATAACAGTGAACAGTAAGACATAGCTTGATGATATGGCTGTCGAAATTTGTTATTTTGGTATGACTTTGTAATTGTTTCCTATAACGGTAGAGAGAAGCAGTAAAACATGGATTAAAGTTTTTTTAAAAGATTGACAAAGCAAAAAATGAAACATTACGGGTCATAAAAGCTCAGCACTTTTACACTCTTTTTTGGAGTTTTTCCTAAGCTTTAAACTATTTAACTTTATCAAAGTCTTTATTACCTTTATATATTTGATTGGTAGAGTTTTAAACTAAACTTTTATGTTTATGGTGTGTCTATTTAACTTTTATGGTTAACAGTTCAGTGTTGTACCAATCATTTATCTTTACAGCTTGAACATCTACTATAATTTTTACCATGGACCCAATATATCAAATAACAAGGGATTATTGGGTGTTCAAGGGTTACCTTGATAACGGAAAACCTGTCAGGTTTAACTTCGAATTTTGCTATCTTTTGAATGATAGTTTCCAGCAAGATCCTCATTTTGTGATTAAAGCCAGCAAGAACTAGCTGGAAATGAGAAACAATGAGTCAAACATGACATTTAAACATATGAGCAGAACATGTGGCGAAATGTCAGCATCCATTTCTACAAACCATACCTTAAAGCCATTGCTCGAAAGGCTGAATCCATAGTATAAACCAGCAACCCGCGCATAATAAGCTGAAACATAAAAGTAAAGACATGACAGACAAGTTTTCATGATATCAAAGAGGGTTAGGTATCAAAATCTTACCATATTCATCCAAATAGTCCATCAGCAACCAATTATAGATATGAGTAAGGACTACATTGGCAGGAGAGGTGACTGCAAGGGTGCAGTTGAAATCCATCGTAAACCATGCCTTTGGTTTGAAGAATTGTGTATCAGGCTTGTACCACAATCTTGAGCATGGTGTCTCTCTCAACAAAACTGGAAAAACGTCCTGTTCCAGAATTTGATGTCATGGATGAGATTCGCACATTAAAATTTTAAAAGACACTTGTAAGTTGTAACTAGAGTGTTGGAGATGAACCTTGTCTTTAGCATCCACTAATGAAAAATCCGTAGGAATGAAGGCATTAGATGTTGGTAGAAGCAGGTTTACATCCGGGGCAGATTGCATCCATTCCTGTAAATTAGTTAACACAAATAAAATTTGAACTTCGAAACAAAATTAAGAGGATATTATTGGGTCAAATCTAATAGGAATCTTTAGGAAATTTATATATAAAAGTGAACCTGAATGGTGAGACTGGTTATCTTCTCAATAGAATAAGCAGTGTTGTACCACGGCTCCACCATGTCCGTTTTTCCTTCAAATTTATTTGAATCCCAAAAGATTCTACAAATATAATGGTATTAGATTTTATGAACCTTACTTGCAGTAAGAAGTCCAGATTTCATTGCTTGCCGTATATGGAAATAATAACATTCAACTCATTCCAGAATGAATGGGTTAAATACAAAATCAGCTAAAACAGAGACTTACCGAAAAGTGGTAGGAGAAAGCTGATCTAGAACCTTTTGTACAGCAGCTGGATTAAATTTTGAAGGGAATGATGATCCAACTAGCCAATCCTTGCTTGGATATATCTGAAGCAAAATTGCAAAAAGACACAAGACACTGAAAAAAGTCATGAATTTGCCACAAAATTGGGTATGTGTATAAATTGCTAAAACTTCATGAGGGTAATTTTGTAATGCTTGAAGAGATTGTAACAGAGTTAAAGCATATATTCCATTGTATGTTCGTTGTAAAAGCCACATGAAAAAAACAAAACATAAAAATATGTTATATAAATGATATCAGACATTTGAGAAGTGGATTGAATAGTTTATAAAATATTATTACCTCCATGGTTGATGCTATATTCTTTACATAAGAAAATGGATTTAGTTCGTCCCCATAATGGAATTTTGTCTCGGAGATAGCTGAGAGCTTCAACAATGATAAAAGATGTATCGAACTCCTCAAAAACACTGAACCAATAGGGATACTAGCAATATCAAAGCTAAACAACAACAAGAACAAAAACAAAAAGAAGAGTTAAATATAGGCACTAATATCCATACCTCATCAAAAATCCACTGGCAAACACCAGACTGTTTTAACACTTGAATGTATCTGAACAACAGGCCGATAATGTCTTGCATATGTTCTATATACCAGAAAACATCAGTTACTGACTAAACATCAAGTAAACCAATACTATATATTCAACACAAGAAAGAAGAACGATTTTTGTGAGCTTTTCTTGAATGAGGAGAAACACAAAGAAGGAATGAATCGAGAAACCCACCATGACCAGCATCAGTAAGATCGATCCAAACCTTAAAGAAAGAATACTCCATAGTCCAATCTCTTTCGCCAGCAGACAATCCCATTGCCCAACCTGCAAGTATTAGGAATTATTAGGTAGACTACTAGATGTAAAACTGCTACTAAACATTTCCAAATAATAAACTATTAGGAAAACTAGAAACAAAAGACTAATATCAGCATCAAAGCTCTCCAGCATGAGTTGCATTCAACATATGAGCTCTGTTAAATCCACAACACATAAGACAATGAGAACAAAAATCAAACAAGAAATACACTAAAAACAAAAAGTAAATTTGAAACTACTATGTACTTCTTTCAGTTAGACTCTAAAACATTTGTGATGACCCCAAAGAAAACCTACCCAAGGTTTTTAAGGCATGAAACAAACTTCCTTCGCCTGCATGACCAATCAAATGACTCAGGTACCTGCATGATGCTTCTTTATAATGATGTATGCTGGGAGTTACTGGCCATGAAACACTAAGCTTGTGGCCTTGCTTAATAGGAACAGCCTTCACAAGAACCTAAAACAAATGTAAACAACACCACCGAAGATATATATACCCTTTAGTAACATTTTACCATGAACTTATCTTTATGCCCTTTAATGCTAAAGCTGAAAAAGGAACAACAACCTGCAAATGTTCTGCTGTACAAGGATGACCAGGAAATCTAGGGATACCCTTGTTGGTGTTTGGAATATCGTTGAACTTCTCTTCCACCAAACCTTGAATTGTATCAAGTTTTTCTAAATACATACAAAGAAAAAGAGGTAAATGCTACAATATTAACATTTTTGTGTTCTGAAATATGAGTTTTGGGGTCAGCTGCAAAACCACCTACCCTTGGCATATACAACCAGATGCATGATATTGGCAGAATAGTATTCATCATAGAACTTAATAAGTTCACTCCTTGTGTCCACTCCTTTAGCTTTAGGTCTTACATGAAGAGTATCAAGGTTCCCTAAGCAAAAAAACACAAATCACTTTCTCACCAATTTTTGTTACATGAACGCCAGTCAACACCAATTAAGAGTAGATAAAATATGGACCTGTGCTAAATTTGCGATATGGATGGTCTTCTCTACTTAGGTGCTTCTGTAACTGTGTTGGAAGAAAAGGAAAAGAAACTTCGAATAAGATGTTAGAAAAACGTTAACAGACTTGTGGGTTGTAACTTATGCCTAGCTTACATGATTACTAAATGTACAAACAAACCCTCATTTGTTGTATAATAAGTGAAGTGCACTCAGTGCATATAAGTAAATGGTTAGATATCTATATATGATTGAGAGCAGGGGATAATACCTGACGCATNGTATCAAGGTTCCCTAAGCAAAAAAACACAAATCACTTTCTCACCAATTTTTGTTACATGAACGCCAGTCAACACCAATTAAGAGTAGATAAAATATGGACCTGTGCTAAATTTGCGATATGGATGGTCTTCTCTACTTAGGTGCTTCTGTAACTGTGTTGGAAGAAAAGGAAAAGAAACTTCGAATAAGATGTTAGAAAAACGTTAACAGACTTGTGGGTTGTAACTTATGCCTAGCTTACATGATTACTAAATGTACAAACAAACCCTCATTTGTTGTATAATAAGTGAAGTGCACTCAGTGCATATAAGTAAATGGTTAGATATCTATATATGATTGAGAGCAGGGGATAATACCTGACGCATACGCCAAGGATCAGACAACAAGTTTTTCTGATTCTCTGGATGAAAGAGAGAACACGTTAGGCTTTGTTAATTAACAAAGTGCAACAACAAAGCATCCAGAAAGTAAAAGCTAACCAGAGTCAACAGCCTTGATCTCCCTCATTGTAGCATCAGCTGACATCAGTGGCTTGATAAAGAACTGGGAAAATCTGGTTAGGTATTATAGCAAAAGAAATCAACACAATCAAAGGCAAAACTAGATTAAGATTAAAAAACACAATTACAAATCAACCTGTCCAAAGCCTCATCAAAACAATCAGCTTTGATATCAAAATGGTAATTTGTATCTTGACTAGCTGTATAAGCATTTGCGCTTCCTCCATTCTACAACAAGAAAGAATCCAATAAACACATCCATATCCTTTTATTATACAAGAATCTAATCAAGAAAAGAAACCAAAGCAAGAACAGTAACTATAAGATCGAGTTTATATAACGAAAGCAGGGAAGAACATTACCTCTACGATGTACTTTGAGTAACTATCTTCCTCTGGGTATTTTTCACTAGCGTAAAATAGCATATGCTCTGACGACCAAATTAGGAAGAAGGTCAGCAACAAGTCAGAAATTAATTACCATGGCCATCAAATTTCACATCAAATCCGAATTAATTGCAGTAACAAAAGCTAATAAATCAGTGTTTCTCCGCTCAGTAACTGAATCTTTAATCGCAGATAGAGCAAAGTTACCTAAGAAATGAGCTAGTCCTTCCAATCCTTCTGGGTCCGAGAAGGAACCCACATTAACGTTCATCGAAGCAGCACACTGGAAGCAAAACAAGAGAGTCGGAAGAATCGCTTAGCTGTTTAATCACTTAAAGAGCAGAGAGATTTACAACAAAATTCGAAATCAGGAAGCGATTTCACCGTATCCATCTCCGGATTGCTGATTAACAACACCTCGAGCGCATTCTTGAGGACAATCTTCCTGTATTCTTTATTGTCCGTACATGGCTTCAGTATCTCTTCATCCACTTCCGTCTCCGGTAAGTTCTTCTTTCCGATCGCCATCGCCGATCGTTTACTTCGGATAGTTTCTCGTCTTCGCCTGAGTTAACGCTCTTCTACCTCCAACGGCCTTTTTTTTCCTTACTTTTTTTTGAATGTTCGTGTAAATGCAGTGCATTTATATATATATATATATACACTGTAACGATTTTTATTTATTTTATTTTATTTTTTTCGCATCGCATCGATGATTTTTATTTTATTATTTTTTTCGTTTTACTCAGATAATTTTTATTTTATATGCGAACATTTTGTTGTTTCGGAGATTTAAATTAATTATTTAGGACAAATGCAAAAAAAACCCTAGGGTTTGGGGTTTTCACCAATTAAACCCTCGCTTTTGAAGAGGTGTAAAAAAAACCCTAACGTTTATATTCTAAGCAAATTAAACTCTCCCGTTAAAATGACTAACGGACCAAAACGACCGTGTTTTGATTAAAACACCAAAAAACACTTAAAATTCATCTAATAACTTTAAAAAAATCCTAAAATTCATCAAAAAAATTTTAAAAATTTTAGAAACATGAAAAAAATTGTATTTGATTTTTAAAAAAATTTTGAATTAATTTTTGTTATTTT
>KE152206.1:61118-73601 GCA_000411095.1 Aethionema arabicum | reverse complement strand
TCAGTACCAAAACGACTGTGTTTTGATTTCCGTTAGTCATTTTAATGGGAGGGTTTAATTTGCTTAAAATATAAACGTTAGGGTTTTTTTTACACCTCTTCAAAAGTGAGGGTTTAATTGGTGAAAACGTCAAACCCTAGGATTTTATTTGCATTCATCCCATTTTATTTACATTTGGTACAATGAAAAACAATATCAAACTCAACCAATTATATAAATATCAAAAATATTGCATTATCCTTGTTTACTTTTTTATATTCGAAGAGATAATTTACGTTTTTATAAAATTGATGTCGAAGCAAAGAAATAAAAATTCGCTAGGGTGATTTTTTTTTTAAATATCGAAAAGTAAATTAAAATTGTCAATAATGAATTTAAATATGAAAATGAGGAGTTTACATTGTATAGTTTCCAACACATTTTGATTATTTTGTAAAGTTGCCATGTTGCAATTGTATAGTTTGGATAATGTAACAACACATTCATCTTTGGGCCCATAAAAAAAACAACACAATCATCTTATAAACTCCTCTTACTTCCTGCAAAATTACACAACAATCTATAAACTTTTTAAAAAAAAGTCGTAATCGGCACAAAAATTTTGAGTTTAAAGTTTAATTTTTTTTTGAAAAAAATCGCCATTATCAATCTACGAATTAATCAATATTTTCGCCGGCGACAGGTATATAATCTCTTTTCATTTGACCAACCATAACTAAAATCATTAAAACTGGTCCTGTATTCACCACATTACTCTTAGGGCAACCATATTAGTGACACTTTCCTAAATGTCTAATTGCTTTAAAAAAAAAAGTTTGTTTGCTCATAAATTTTTTAGACCCGGGAGAGAGAGAGTCTAATCTCCCGGATCTAAAAAATTTATGAATAAACAAAAAAACTTTTTTTTAAAAAACAATTAGACATTTAGGAGAGTGTCACCAATGTGGATGACCTTATTTCCTTCTAAAGGAATATATTTCTTATTAGGACAAGAAATATAACTTTCTCCCCAACCACCCTCTTTGTTTTGTTTATCTAAAATGAACCCAACCGCTCGACGAATCGCTTCGCAATTCTCGTAACTCTTACCTGATGCTACAAGACCTCGAACCGCAAAAAAAGTTGCATAGATAAAACATACACCCCAATTTCCATACCAAGAACCATCCACCATTTGAATATTTTCTATAAACTTTGTATCTTTTCTTATAAAATTTTCAAGCCTAATTTTTCGGTAAATTTCAAAGGTAAATTAAGTGGAATCAACATGAAATGGGTAAAATTTAGTAAGAAGAGATATAATCTTAAGTTGACTATAAAAGTTTTAGAAGAAATTGACACACAACAATGGTCAAAATATGAGTATGTTTTGCCCTCAAGGTGGAATAAAAAATGTGAACCATATTATGTTGTTGGAGTGACTAGAAATGGTGATATTGTATTGTCTTTGTGCTATGTAACTGATCCATTATGTGTTTATTTTTATAATATTGAGAAGAATATTCTTCGAAAATTAAAAGTGTCGAAGCGTTTAAGCTTCACAGTGTTTTTCAAAGTTGTGTAGACTATGTGGAAGATTTAAAAGATCTAAATTGTTGTTAGTTTTGCGTTGTATGCAAAATTTTACTTTTTTTTACATCAATTTCAATTTGTGTCACAAACCCGACCCAGTACACAAATTATTACAGAAACCGAATATGGTAGATTCGAATTCGGTACTTTGGAGTATTAGAGGTATGCGAATTTTTACTTAATTTCAATCATTTTTTTTTTTTGCAATTTTCTCTACACTAAATATTTGATTCCAAGTTCAATTGCTTGTTTATATTGCTTTATAAGCATTCGATTGAATAAAAGGAGTTTTTTTTTCACAAATTTTATACCCTAAAACATAGAAAGATTTCAAAAGTGAGTTCATGTTTGAATCCACTATACACGAAGATGTTACATAAGCTTTAACAATCCAGTGTATATATTTCTGGATGAGTCATTCTCAATATATATATATATAAATGTATTGTGAAAGTCTTTACCTTTACAACTTGTTGCTGATCAGACCATATCCCCTTAACGACCTGTGAAGAGGTTGAGACTTTTTGAAGCTCACAATGTTGTCTATTTTCAAAGTTGGTGATAAGATTTGGTCTTTTTCAGACTCCATTTCTTTCAAATGCTTGCTTCCATATATGCGTATGCTCAAGGATTTGTTTCTTGGTGCTCCTAACTTTATGTATTCGTCGAAGAAATCAATCAGCTCTTCTTTCTTAAGCTGTTTTAGAGCAGCCACCTGATAGCAAAAAAAAATCTCATATTCACCAACCATTTTAATAAAAGAGTCACCGTAAGAGTACTTTATTCGACCAAATTTGGATTATGCAAGTCCAAGGTTCTGTTTTCAGAGACAAGATTAGAAGAAACTAATCTTTTAAGTGGTTTTTGACAATTTTCGTTTCCATATATGTTGGAAAAGGGTTTGTTTATGTTACCTCTGCTTCTTTGCGGTTGAATTTGAGTGTCCCGTTTTGAATTTCTTGCCAGAAAAACCAAGATTCTTCTGTTAAGTTTTTGTGTTTTTCAAGCTTCATATCTATCAAAGCTGTTACATTGCTCTGAGGAAAAAAGGTCATATCAATTTATTAGTATGTATAGTACACAACATGGTGTATGAATCTGTGATAACTTGTTGGATCATCTCACCTTGAATTCCTCGTCATCTAAGTTGTAAAGTTTAGTTTCAAGATTCTTGAGTTGTGACTCGACCCTCGAATCAATATGCCCAGGACTCTATTATAAGTAAACTCAAGGAAATTAGAGAAATGGGTTATGTTAATTTCAGACAACAAATAGAGGGTTAGGCTGTTTAGATACCTTAACTGAGGACTGAATAATGAATTGTATACCATAAATGCCAGAATCATTCCTATGTGGTTAGGATTCAATTAGAACTCATGTGGTATTGAAACACATAAGATATTACTATGTACCTCTCTGTAAGTGCAGTGATGTATCCAAGCTGTTCTACTGTTCTGAGCTGGTGAAAAGTGGCTTCCTTTGCGATGAGACAGAATAGTTGAAGTTTAATGTTCATTGAAAATTCATCTTGATGAACCTGTTCTTAGGAAATCCATTAAGATATGTGAAGTTAAGTTCTGAAGTCTACAAGAGTCTAAAGTATCAAGATCTACATGAACATAAAACATGTAAAACTACTTATTTTGAAGGCTGTACGCTACTCTGAACGCAAAATATACCTGAATATAATGCACTAGAGCAGAATTTTCATCACTAGGGTTTGAGCCTTCTTGATGGTAGAAGTATTTCATTCCTTTACCGAGCTTTGTAATCCTTTTAGTCAGGTGCTGGGATGGAAGTAAAGGACGAGAGATAGGCTTTGGATCGTTAAAAAGAACATTTTCGATATAGTTAACCATTGACTCAGCTTCATTGTTATCAATATTTCCTGAAACGAAAGCGAAAATAATTGATACCACAAGCAATTCTAAGGTAGACAACAAAAGGGTTACCAAACTAAAGAGTTATCATTGAAGAATATGATATTGATACCTGCAATATAGCACTCACAAAATGTCCTTGATAAAAGCATTGGAACGAACTTTTCTACATCTTCAGCTTCTAAATGTGAAAGAGCATCTAGTTCCTCTTTCCATGGCCAACGATGATCTTGTAATAACAGTGAACAATAAGACATAGCTTGATGATATGGCTGCTGGAATTTGTAATTTTGGTATGATTTTGTAATTGTTTCCTATTACGGTAGAGAGAAGCAGTAAAACATGGATCAAAGTTTTTTCAAAGTCTTTAAGGGTCATAAAAGCTCATCACTTTTACACTCTTGTTTGGAGTTTTTCCTAAGCTTTAAACTATTTAACTTATCAAAGTCTTTATTACCTTTATATATTTGATTGGTAGAGTTTTAAACTAAACTTAATGTTTACGGTGTGTCTATTTAGTACTTTTATGTTTAACAATTCAGTGTTGTACCGATCATATATCTTTACAGCTTCAACATCTCACTGCTCTTGTTGCCTCTTGTTGCCTTACAGCTAATGCTCTACTATAAGTTTTACCAATGGACAAGGGATTATTGAGTGTTCAAGGGTTACCTTGATAACGGAAAACCTGTCAGGTTTAACTTCGAATTTTGCTATCTTTTGAATGATAGTTTCCAGCAAGATCCTCATTTTATGATTAAAGCCATCAAGAGTTAGCTGGAAATGAGAAACAATGAGTCAAACATGATATTTCATTGAGCAAACGGCAGGTAAACATATGAGCAGAACATGTGGAGAAATGTCAGCATCCATTTCTACAAACCATACCTCAAAGCCATTGCTCGTTAGGCCGGCTACATAGTGTAGACCAGCAACTCGAGCATAATAAGCTGAAACATAAAAGTAAAGACATGACAGACAAGTTTTCATGATATAATAATAAACTATAAAAAGCAGCAATTGAAAGGGAAATATCAAAGAGGGTTAAGTATCAAATCTTACCATATTCATTCAAATAGTCCCTCAGCAACCAAATATAGATATTAGTAAGGACGGCATTGTCAGGAGAGGTGACTGCAAGGGTGCAGTTGAAATCCATCGTAAAATATGCCTTTGGGTTGAAGAATTTTGTATCAGGCTTGTACCACAATCTTGAACATGGTGTCTCTCTCAACAAAACTGGAAAAACGTCCTGTTCCAGAATTTGATGTCATGGATGAGATTCGCACATTAAACTTTTAAAAGACACTTGTAAGTTGTAACTAGAGTGTTGGAGTTGAACCTTGTCTTTAGCATCCATTAATGACAAATCCGTAGGAATGAAGACATTGGATGTTGGTAGAAGGAGGTTTACATCCGGGGCAGATTGCATCCATTCCTGTAAATTATTTAACACAAACAAAAATTGAACTTCGAATAGCAAAATTAAGAGGATATCATTGGGTCAAATCTAATAGGAATCTGTAGAACATTTATATATATAAGTGAACCTGAATGGTGAGACTGGTTATCTTCTCAATAGAATAAGCAGTGTTGTACCACGGCTCCACCGTGTCTGTTTTTCCTTCAAATTTATTTGAATCCCAAAAGATTCTACGTACAAATATAATGGTGTTAGATTTTATGAACCTTACTTGCAGTAAGAAGTCCAGATTTCATTGCTTGCCGTTTATGGAAATAAGAACATTCAACTCATTCCAGAATGAATGGGTCAAATACAAAATCAGCTCCTACGATTTTAACTGAATGGGCTAAAACAGAGACTTACCGAAAAGTGGTAGGAGAAAGCTGATCTAGAACCTTTAGTACAGCAGCTGGATTAAATTTTGAAGGCAATGATGATCGAACTAGCCAATCCTTGCTTGGATATATCTGAAGCAAAATTGCAAAAAGGCACACAAGCCACAGAAAAAAGTCATGAATTTGCCACAAAATTGGGTATGTGTATAAATTGCTAAAACTTCACGTGGGTAATTTTGTAATGCTTGATGAGATTGTAACAGAGTTAAGCATATATTCTATTCTATGTTCGTTGTCAAAGCCACATGAACATAACATAAAAATATGCTATATAAGAAGCTTAAATGATTATAGACAATTGAGAAGTGGATTGAATAGTTCATAAAACATTATTACCTCCATGGTTGATGCTATATCCTTTACATAAGAAATTGGAGGTATCTTGGCCCGATAATGGAATTTTGTCTTGGAAATAGCTGAGAGCTTCAACAATGATAAAAGATGTATCGAACTCCTCAAAAACACTGAACCAATAGGGATACTAGCAATATCAAAGCTAAACAACAAAAAGAACAAAAACAAAAACAAAAACAAGAGTTAAATATAAGCACTAATATCCATACCTCATCAAAAATCCACTGGCAAACACCAGACTGTTTTAACACTTGAATGTATCTGAACAACAGGCCGATAATATCTTGCATATGTTCTGTATACCAAGAAAAAAATGATCAAATCAATCCAGAAAACATGAGTTACTGACTACACATCAAGTAAACCAATACTATATATTCAACACAAGAAAGAAGTACGGTTTTTGTGAGCTTTTCTTGAATGAGGAAAACACAAAGAAGGAATGAATCGAGAAACCCACCATGACCAGCATCAGTAAGATCGATCCAAACCTTAAAGAAAGAATACTCCATAGTCCAATCTGTTTCGCCAGCAGACAATCCCATTGCCCAACCTGCAAGTATTAGGAATTATTATGTAGACTACTAGATGTAAAACTGCTACTAAACATTTCCAAATCATAAGCTATTAGGAAAACTAGAAACAAAGGGCTAATATCAGCATCAAAGCTCTCCAACATGAGATGCATTTAACATATGAGCTCTGTTAAATCCACAACACATAAGACAAGGAGAACAAAAATCAAACAAGAAGTACACCGAAAACTAAAAGTAAATTTGAAATTACTATATACTTTTTTTGAGTTAGAGTCTAAAACATTTGTGATGACCCCAAAGAAAACCTACCCAAGGTTTTTAAGGCATGAAACAAACTTCCTTCGCCTGCATGACCAATCAAATGACTCAGGTACCTGCATGATGCTTCTTTATAATGATGGATGCTGGGAGTTACTGGCCATGAAACACTAAGCTTGTGGCCTTGCTTTATAGGAACAACCTTCACAAGAGCCTAAAACCAATGTAAACAGCACCACCGAAGATATATATACCCTTTAGTAACATTTTACCATGAACTTATATTTATGTCATTTAATGCTAAAGCTGAAAAAGGAACAACAACCTGCAAATGGTCTGCTGTACAAGGATGGCCAGGAAATCTAGGGATACCCTTGTTGGTGTTTGGTATATCATTGAACTTCTCTTCCACTAAACCTTGAATTGTATCAAGGTTTTCTAAATACATACAAAGAAAAA
The DNA here is from genome assembly GCA_000411095.1 of Aethionema arabicum. Lineage (NCBI taxonomy): Eukaryota > Viridiplantae > Streptophyta > Magnoliopsida > Brassicales > Brassicaceae > Aethionema > Aethionema arabicum. The sequence goes on along the minus strand of KE152206.1, from coordinate 66,682 downwards.
GAGGAGTAAATGCTACAATGTTAACATTTTTGTATTCTAAAATATGAGTTTTGGGATCAGCTGCAAAACCACATACCCTTGCCATATACAACCAGATGCATGATATTGGCAGAATAGTATTCATCATAGAACTTAACGAGTTCACTCCTTGTGTCAACTCCTTTAGCTTTAGGTCTTACATGAAGGGTATCAAGGTTCCCTAAGCAAAAAAACACAAATCACTTTCTCACCAATTTTTGTTACATGAACGCCAGTCAACACCAATTAAGAGTAGATAAAATATGGACCTGTGCTAAATTTGCGATATGGATGGTCTTCTCTACTTAGGTGCTTCTGTAACTGTGTTGGAAGAAAAGGAAAAGAAACTTCGAATAAGATGTTAGAAAAACGTTAACAGACTNTATATATGATTGAGAGCAGGGGATAATACCTGACGCATACGCCAAGGATCAGACAACAAGTTTTTCTGATTCTCTGGATGAAAGAGAGAACACGTTAGGATTTGTTAATTAACAAAGTGCAACAACAAAGCATCCAGAAAGTAAAAGCCAACCAGAGTCAACAGCCTTGATCTCCCTCATTGTAGCATCGGCTGACATCAATGGCTTGATAAAGAACTGGGAAAACCTGGTTAGGTTATTGCAAAATAAATCAGCACTATCAAAAGGCAAAATTAGATAAGATTAGAAAGAAAAAAAAACAACTACAAGTCAACCTGTCCAAAGCCTCATCAAAACAATCAGCATTGATATCAAAATGGTAATTTGTATCTTGACTGGCTGTATAAGCATTTGTGCTTCCTCCATGCTAGAACAAGAAAGATGCAATAAGCAACATCCATATTTTTTTATCAGAAAAAGAGCCTAATAAAGAGAAGAAACCAAAGCAAGAACAGTGATTATGGTCAAGTTTATGTACGAAAGCAGGGAAGAACATTACCTCTGCGATATACTTTGAGTAACTATCTTCCTCTGGGTATTTTTCACTCGCATAAAATAGCATATGCTCTGACGACCAAATTAGGAAGAAGGTCAGCAACAAGACAGAAATTGACTACCATGGCCATCAAATTCCACATTAAATTCGAATTAATTGAAGTAACAAAAGCTAATAAATCAGTGTTTCTCCGCTCCGTAACTGAATCTTTAATCGCAGATAGAGAAAAGTTACCTAAGAAATGAGCTAGTCCTTCCAATCCTTCTGGGTCCGAGAAGGAACCCACGTTAACGTTCATCGAAGCAGCACACTGGAAGCAAAACAAGAGAGTCGGAAGAATCGCTTAGCGACTTAATCACTTAAAGACCAGAGAGATTTACAACAAAATTTGAAATCAGGAAGCGATTTCACCTTATCGGTCTCCGGATCGCTGATTAACAACACCTCGAGCGAATTCTTGAGAACAATCTTCCTGTATTCTCTCTTGTCCGTACATGGCTTCAATATCTCGTCATCCATCTCCGCCTCCGCTAAGTTTTCCTTTCCGATCGCCATCGCCGATCGTTTACTTCGTATAATTTCTCGTCTTCGCCTGAGTCAACGCTCTTCTACCTCCAACGGCCTTTTTTTTCCTTACTTTTTTGAATGTTCGTGTAAATTCAGTGTATATATTTTATATGCACACTGATGATTATTTTATTTATTTTTTTTTTCGGAGATGATTTTTATTTTATATGATCGTTTTGTTGCTTTCGGAAGCCTTTGGTCCATTATGATTAGAGATTTAAATTAATTCATTTTCTAAGAGCAATTCCAACGCTTTTATAACTTAATATAGTTGCTTAAAGACAAATTAATATAGTTGCCTAAGAAGATGATTAAAAAATAATCAGTAATTAGAGTGTTAAATTAATATTTTAACTATCATAATAACTATTTTAATTTGGAGAAAAATAACTATTTTAATTTTAAAGTTAAATAATTTTTTTTTAAAATATGGTAAATGGATACTCATCTATTAAGTTCAGTCACTGTAGTAACAATTTATGATTGTTTTAGGTTATTATAATGATTGTTTTGATAATGATTTGATGGTTGAAATTTAACTGATCGGCTGTTATGGATATCAATTAATCACATTTAGTTAGGTTTTATTTGAGTTTTAAAAAAAAAATTATCTAATTATATGTGACAACTTAAATTTTAAATTTGTTGTGGTAGTTGGTTGAATATGATTAGTGATTTAATCTTTCAATACGAAGCTGCAATATATAACATTAACATTTTAAAGGTATATATATAACNATATTTTAAAAGTATATATATATATATATGTATAAATTATCTTTTTTTTTTTTTAAATTAGATAGCATGATCTAGATTTGCATTATACTAAATAATTCTCTAGTGTAGTTGGTCCATATAATTTAACATATTCTATAGGTAGTGGTTTTGCTTTTTAATATATTTTTAATTTATTTTAGTGGACCTCTACCGTAAGTTGGTCATATATTTTAACATATTCTATAAGTTGTGGTTTGAAGTCTCTTTTTTTTTCTTTAAAGCATTTTGAAAATGTAGTTTAATCAATGGGCCAACCTTTGTTTATGTCTAACCTCTTTAAAAAGGAGACTTTTGTGGAATATATATTTAAATTCTTGGCAAAAAGGAGTTCATGTTTGTTGTTACTTGTAATTATTATTCATTTTTTTAGTAAAGTAATGGTTAATTACTTATCTTTTAATATAAGTTTTCTATTTTATAATATACATGAAAATTTTTTAAAAAAATGTTTATTTAGTTTTGTGCAAAATTGAATGAATTAATTAAGGAAATAAAAAATAATATATTAGTTTGTATTTTAAATAAATTGTTGAATTATAATATGTGAAAAAATAAATGTTACATTAGATCATTGATCAAACATAATGTTACATTACATGTGAAGAATTAATGAATGTAAATCTTGATGATTATTTATTTATATCGTGTTGTTATATAATATATACCTTATTTAAATTCTAAAAATATTAGTACATTTGGAATTATAAACAATTAGAATATAAATATTCAATTCCACATCCATAACCAATAACATAAAATTAAGAGAAAAAAAACATATAAAAGTTAAAATGTGATCATTTCTTGACCGTAAGAGTCTTAGTGTAATATGTAAGTGCCCAAAGAGTAAAAATGTTCCTATAGTTTGGATAATGTAACAACACATTCATCTTATAAACTCCTCTTACTTCCTGCAAAAATTACACAACAATCTAAAACTTTTAAAAAAAGTATTATCAACCCAAAATTTTACGTTTAAAGTTTAATTTTTTCAAAAACATCACCTGTTGCGGAAAATCGCCATTCTCCAACTGCGAATTAATCAATATTTTCACCGCACGAGCGACAGGTAAATAATCTCTTTCCATTTGACCAACCATAACTAAAATCATTAAAGCTTGTCCTGTATTAACCACATTACTCTTATTTCCTTCTAAAGGAATATATTTCTTACTAGGACAAGAAAGATAACTTTCTCCCCAACCACCCTCTTTGTTTTGTTTATCTAAAATGAACCCAACCGCTCGACGAATCGCTTCGCAATTCTCGTAACTCTTACCTGATGCTACAAGACCTCGAACCGCAAAGAAAGTTGCATAGATAAAACATACACCCCAATTTCCGTACCAAGAACCATCCACCATTTGAATATTTTCTATAAACTTTGTAGCTTTTCTTATAAAATTTTCGATTTCTTCGTTTCTGTGACCTGGAAACAGTTTCTTGAACCGAGATAGCGCTACGATCGCAGATCCTGTGCATTCTACATGCCTTCAAAATTAAATGTGTATATGAAATTTGTTAGTAAAGAAAATAAAGTAGGAATTAAATTAATGATTGGAATTATAGTTTAATCAATATACTCATGTTCAAGGATTGTGTCTTCAACAAACTCCACAGGATTAAGCAACTGAAAATTGATGATTTTGAGCCATTGTTAAACAAATAAAACTTGGAAAACATGTGAATTTTATAAGAGGTGAGACCAAATTATAGTATAATAAATGTATACTATAGTTTACCTCTAGCCAGGGTTTGCCAGATGATGGCTCCCAAATTGTTATCCCTCCATTTTTACTCTATAATTTGCAATTAGAAAATTAAAAAATATTTTTTTTTTGAGAAACAAAAAATATATTATCATGTTTGTTAACTATAATAAAAAGTTTAATTTCCCACCGTAATTTTGGTCGAAATTTTGTCAAAAAAACGTACTTTTTGTACCAATTTTAGTGGTTAAAAAACGATGGTAGGGAATTATAAATTTTCATTAAACTATCCATAAACAATAATGATTAAAATTAATGTTCATAAAAAAAAGTATTTAATATATAGATAAAAAAAAGGAGAGAAAAAAAAGATAAAAAAAAGGGTTTGCAAAAAATACACTTTTATTTTTAGTACACACAAATGAATTTGAGTATTTTTGTAAATCCTCCATAAAAAAAATTATATTTATAAAATTACACAAATCTTAAAAACAAAGATATTTTTTATATGCACTAACGAAAATTTGTGTATTTTTGTAAATCTTCCATGAAAAATGTGTTTTTGCAAATTCCAACAAATAAAAAAAAGTGAGAAAATTACCTGCAAATGAAGAAGCATATTAACAGCATCATAAAGCCTCTCAACATTCATTTTCTCACCAATAAACTCAGACGACATACCATCAAATATGAGACAACACTGCCCACACATAAATAAATTAACACTTAATATTTATCTTCTAACATATTATCGTTAAAAAAACAAATATTATATAGGAGATTTTTCTTAATGTCTTTATTGGTTCAATTCTTATGTAAATATATGAGTTTGCAAAGAAAATAAACAAGTTATAAACTTTCTCTATATTAACTTATTAACATAATATCAATTATTGCGTTTGGCATAGTATCAGAGCTAAATTACAGTTCTTAACATCATATATACAATTTAAAAAATAAAACAATTCAATTTAAAAAAAATTAGTGTTAATAGACAAAATTGACCTCAATTTTTTTTTTTAAGTAATTAGGAATACGACGGTGAAATTACAACTAAAATAAGTTATGTTTTCTTTTAACTAAGAACAATTTTGTCTTAACTTAGAAAATAACTTATTTTTTTTCAAAACTACAGTAATTGGTTATATTTTGTAAAAATACACTTTTTAGTATTGATGGACAAAATTACCCTCAATTTCTTACAAAAAACATAGTGAGGATGAGTAATGAGGGTAGGACAATTGTGTCCATATATAATCAATAAAAGTGTATTTTCAGAACAACACATATAAATTAGTGTAATTTTAAAAAAAAAACTATCTTATACAATAAAGTAGAATACTTTTAACGTGAAGCTGCCACGTGTTAACAGAATCCTCTTATGTGGAGCTGTCATATGTCGTTTTTTTAAGTTGCCAATAAAAAGTTCCCACGTGTCAAAAGCTGGCAATTTTCGATTTTGTTTTAAGTTGTCAATGAGATTGTGCCACGTGTCAAATAATTTTTTTAAATTCAAAGATATCTACAAATATGACTAAAAAATTTTTATACAATAACGTAAATTTTAATTTTTAAAAA
>KE152206.1:8588-24791 GCA_000411095.1 Aethionema arabicum | reverse complement strand
ATATATATATATATATATATATATATATATTTTTTACAAAATTTTAATCCTATTTTTGTTTAGGGGTTATGGAGAAATGCCCATAATTTCAAATTAAAAAGTTGGGTTTTTGTTTCAAAAAACTGGAAAGATTAAAATCATTTCTCCATAACTCCATTTTTTATTTATGTCTCTATAATAACTTAAAAGGTAAAAAAAATTTGTCATTTTATTGATTTTATTAATTTATGTGCATTCTCCAAAACAACAGACCAAAAGTACTATATTTCAAAAAAAAAAAAAACACTAAATCTTTAATAATTCCGAGCAATTATTCAAAAGATATAATACTTTATTAATACAAAAAAAAAAGCATTAACCCCCTAATTTAACAAGATTACATAAGACCATACTACAAAACATTAAAAAACCATTTCCTAATATCTATTACAATATATATTATAAATGCAAAAATGGAACAGTAAAACCCCTACAGATACTTAAAAGTATTACAACACAGAGACCTTACAAAAGCTTAGACCTGAATCTCTACTTGCCATCTGAACATTTCCTCTTCTGCAACTGGTAAATTCATCGTTACAAGTCCCACTTCTGCATCATACTTAAACTCAATCTCAGTGTTATTCACTGCGCATTTTAGTGGACGCTGTGAACAGTAAGCTCCAAAACGACCACAGCCTCTAACTTTAAGAGATATCAGAGCTGTTGGAGAACGGTTTTCGCTGAGAGCGGCAGGAGTGACTTCACCGTCGAAGAGTTGAGGGTTCTTGTCGGTGATCAGATGGATATCAATGGTGTCAATGGCTCCACTTGAGTTAAACATGTCTAGGAGTCCAATGGGAGCAAATGAGATGCTTGTAGTGATTTCCTGTAGATAAGGATTTGTTATTACATTGCGGTTTGGTATTGGAGAACAAAACCGGTCCTGAAAACTTCTACAAAATGGTCTTTGAGTTAATTAAAATGGGAATATGGTATTTTCGAGTTTGAACTATTTCAGTTTGGTGAAAAAAACTCTCTAACCATCAAAATGGTTTTTTAAATTCTAAATTTTAATAACAAAAGTTTTTAAACCTTGCCGGATTTCTTAAACCAAAATTAAATATTAATCATAAAGTTTAACCATAATTTAAAAAATTTAACCAAAAACTATAATCCAAATTTAGATTAACTATATTATAATTTAAAGTTTAAATTTGAAATTTCGGTAAAAAACTTGGTTATTAAAGTTTAGAATTTTAAAAAAAAATTAATTATCAAACTTTTAGATTTAAAAAGTCATTTTGATAGTTAAAGATTTTTTTACCAAAATCTAAAACACCATTTTCCCAAATAAAATCTCTGTAGATTTTCTTATTTGTTAGAAAATAATTTCAAAACACTAAGAACCCGAAACACTATGGCCTCATAGGACCGGCCCTGGTTGGGAGAGTTACCAGTTTGAAGACAGAACAAGTACCTTTAATGGCGAGATGTGGAAGAGTTCGTATTCAAGAACTTTGAGAGTAAGTGGGATTGAGGCACCTTTTGGTAGTCTTGTTACTTCCCCTGTAATATATAAGTCCATGTTTTTAAAGCTTAGAATTGTATATAACGTTTTGAGTTTTTATACCTGTGAAAAGAAGATTTGTGGTTTTTACCTGATTTGTAAGCATAGACTATTGCATCTCCAGACCAATCTGGACCAGCTACTTGAGAAATGAGATCAGCATCTTCGGCGTAAACAGAACCGGTAAGTGTACCAGGTGAAGTATCATGAATCCGGTTTTTCTTCGTATCTTTACACCAACCAGCACCTTGACAATTGAACACACCAACAATACCAGTGCATTTGTTCATGTTCCATATCTTGAGCAAGCTGATTCCATCTCTAGCTGGATCAACAAAGAGGCAGTCACGGGTTGGTCTGCCCGGTAGCTGAGCGCGAAGAACTGAACCATCTGGGAGAACTAACTTCCTCAATAGATCAAAGTTGTGGTTGCCTGGCTTATCACTGCTCAAATACATCTCCCAGTTAAAAAAACTCTAATTATAGTAGCTTAATTGAACAGAGGATTCAGTAAAAAGAGGACGAGGAGGCTCACCTGACATAAATTGCGCATCCACCAACTGCACGGGCTGCAGCATGGTACTCTGCAGTTGGGTGTAGACTCTGAAAAATAGTAAAACCTTTAACAATAAGTAAAAACTCAAGCCTACTTTACTTTCAAGGACTTAAAGTATTGATGTGTGTGTGTTCATATGGTTCAGACTCTAAACTGAAACCTCTCTTTACTTACGTGGAACATGTCCCAATCAGGTTGCATAAACTCCCCAAGGAAAAGAGTGTTGTACGCAACTGATGCAATGTGGATAGTATGAGAAGCAGGATCTTTGGGGTAGTAATCATCAGAAGCTCTAACGATAGCTGTCTGCTTTGCACTGTATATTCCATCTGTGTTGTGACACATACAAGATATGCAACCATTATCTGTGAAATTCCGGGCAATGGAAGCTTCAAGAGCTTGGTGGTAGCTGCGTGTGAGAGAGACTCTTCCACCAAGACCAGCGCCAAGTGTTTCGATGATGTTCTGTACATCAACTTTGACTCCATCTATACCACATGAAGCTAAGTACGAGTGAAGCTCATTGTAGAAGTTGAATACTTTCTTTGGGTGGACAAGACCAAGACCATGAACAGCAAGACTGTCCATTACTATATCTGGTTGGTTTCCCATAACCCCTGGAGACTGAACTGGATATGCTAAGGTACTGTCATAGTGTTCCATTCCAGAGGCAGCAGGTTTAACTCCACCCCAGTAACCAGCTAAAGCATGCCACGCATAAACTTGCCTGAAAATAACAGAGCCACAACATCTAAGTATGCAAAGACTTACTTAACATCCAACAGAAAACAACCAAGGAGGCCAAGAACAAAAGACTTACTTAACATTATGACGCTGCTTCGCATTGTCGACTACACTCTTTAATCCTGATACTTGCTTGTTGTCCTGATCACTCTTCTGAAATTTGGCATTCTCTTTGATACCAACAAGCCTAGTAGCGAACCTATACAGATACAGAAAACAGAAAATTTAGCTCCAAGAAAATATGTGTAAAGTTGTGTTATGTTCTGAAGCTCGAGCTTGCCAAGTGAAGACACTTGCACGCCTGCTTATGAACTAAGACTTAATAGTTTGTGTATATGTTAAAACAACACTCTAGTTTCTATTTCACACTCTTAAACTTTATCTTGAGATGCAAAACGATTACGCAAACCTACTGAATATATTATGCTTCGCAATTATCAAGTCTTCTTTAAGTTTCGCTGATATATTAGCCACCTCAAATGGGGAAAAGATTGAGATGTTCATCTACATGAACTAAAAACAAAAAGACTGAGGGATCTTACTGTGCTCCTTCCTGAACAACGCAGTTTGTATCTTTCTCCTTCTTTTCTATTTGTTGCCAGCCATCATCTATGATCAAAAATCTTGGTGGAGTGCCTCCTTCCGAAAGACTGCAATAGACCACAAAACCATCAAAGACTTAATTCAACTGAATACAGTTTTGAGCTATTATAAGTTTAACAGCAAATTGCTGCTCTACTTTCATATGTAGTTTTACCTTCTAAGTCCCTCATCAACACCCTCGGCAGTCACGTCTGTGTAGAAAGCATCCCATGTGCACCAGCCAAACCAGTCTAGGAAAGAAGGTAGCTAAACAAACAAAGAGGAAAATCGTGAGGAGATCAAATCAGGTAAAAGTTCTTATTCAGTGAGCAGAAGAAGCATGTAAAGTGTACTAACCTTCTTCTTCTCACGATGATGAAATGTCTGCATGTGTCGCTCTACAGCTCTGTCAATGACAGAAGAATGTCATGTTAGAAAACATACAAAACCTTAACATCCATAAAACATGAAGCAAAGTATAATATTCTTGCATGACTGATTTCATAAATAGATTAGCCAACCATACTTTACGGATTGCCTGATAACTTCAAAGGGATTGGTTCCAGAATGAACATAGACAAGGTGAGTTCCCTGACTTGTTTCGACTTCCTTATCACCTGCCAAACAAAACCAACCCAAAAAGGTTATTAGTTCCTAGTCTGCAAATTGTAAGCTCGTTTTACAGATCATATGTTTGACTAATTCAACCTACCACTCTCAAGACAAATCTCTATCTCATTCTTTTCATTTCCTTGTAGAACAGCTCTAAACTGGCCTTCAAGGAGAGGGAGAAAGACAGTATAAATGGTCGGAGCATCATCTCCGTTTCCTTCACTCTCATCTTTGCTCTCTACGAGCATGAACTGCGTCTCCAATGGAATATCTTTTCCAAAGCTTCCCATTCTTTGAGTCATCCACCATAGTTTAAACCGGAAACAGCACATGAACCGAAGCCCCCTGTTACAACACACAAAAGATTTAGTAAGACTTAAGCTCAAGCAACAAATCAAAGGATCTGAATGCATCAATTACTAATTGAAGACTCTTGCTATGTAATACTTACTCCAATACACCTATGGGGAACACATGGAGACTCTTGCTATGTTCAAATGTTGCGCCTATGAAACCACCGGCAACTAATCCAGCACCTGTTACTGGAGTTAGGATAATGTTGTCGGGGATTTTTGTCAAGATAGTCTTCCCTTGTACAACGAGATTGTTGTTTTGGACACAGATTTTTGATGTAATCGTCATGTTCTTAAAGGCAACTTGAGTTTTAACTGTCTCCCACAATCACAACAGAAAAAAACAACGTTAGAAAACGGATCCTGCGAGAAAAGTAAGCAAATCTTTTGAAGAACTGTTCACACGAAACTCGATCTCAGCCGCTGAAATCGCAATTAAATTCTACTTTTCACTATTCTTCTTTTTATAAAAACTAATGAAGTTTTAAGAGTCTTGTGCTTTTTAATACAGTAACCAATATATAAAGCTTAAAACCGATCTCTAGCGCCAAAATCTCTGCACAGGGCATTAAATCCAAACTTTCCAAAACTGGAATCCATGAATCTAAGATGTAAATCTGAGATTTCAAATTTCTCTATATTCAGTTTCTTAATTGAGAAGAGATAAGATGCGAACAACGAAGCAGTTTCCTCGAATTCAACGAAATCATCTTCGGAGAAAGTATTCAAACAAATCGGAGCATTAAATCGAAACTAAAATGAAAATCTCTCGAAATTCGCCCCTACCCAAAAGGTCTAACTAACACATCCAACTTGAAAATAGTAAAATCAACGAGAAATCACAAAACAAGCTACAAATTAACGAAAGAATAACAAACCAGAGATACTCACCGGAATGGCCTGGGTCAGATCGTCGGAAGAAGGAGAGAGATGCGGTTCTAGAGAGAGAAAACACGGCAAAAGAAGAATGGGGAGATAAACTCAGCAATTCAAGAATCAAAATGTTGCTTCTACGGAAGAAGAAAGAATACTAAAAAAATGGAAAACGCCGCCAAAAATGGTGGCTCTGTGTAACGAAGATTCACTAGTCAAAGACTCAAGACGATGTTTTGGCTAATGAAAATGGCGGAGGAGAGGGCTTATATACTCGAGAAAATTGAGAAATAGCCGTTGCGATTCTGACACGTGTCAGATTACCTTTTCCGTGGAACTATATTATAAAAAAATGATGATATTTTCTTCTCTCTTTATTACTGATCAAAGACAACTCATTACAATTTCAAACTTTCTTTTTGTTCTTATTTATATAAAAACCATATAATATAAAAATATATTTGATCAGATATTAATTTTTTGACAGATCGTTTATTTAATTAGTTACTATATATTGATTCAAATGTACAAGAAACGTGTAACGTAAAATTTTATACGCGTTTTTATTAAATTTTTGGGTTTAACTTGAATTGCACGTGTCTTAAGAGGTGCCAGATTGCCGGTTAATTATATATATACATTTATTACAATTTACATATGACTTTATATTATTATTATTTTTATTATAATTATATTTTATCTGTGTTTTATAGATTCTTGCAAGCAACTTGATGTTTTGAATGTCACCTTTGTAATAGTGATCAAATTTGTATTTATGTTATATTAAGTTTTTTTAACTTATCAAATGTTATTTTAAAAATATAAAGTCTCTTAATATTATTTTTTGATTAACGATATTTAATTAAAAACAAATAAATATACACAACAATATATTTATTATTTAGTATGCACCCCTATCCTAATTTATTTTATTTTATTAGTTTGTTTTTACCGGTTATAGAGTTGTAAAAGCTGTATGTTTAATTCTTTATGTTAAAACAAAAAAAATCAAAGTTATAATATTATAATATGAAGTTTTTAAAATATACAATCATATATCATTAACCAATATTACATATAATTACTATAGTTAGTATCAATTTAAATGCCATGGTTCTAAAACCATCTAGATTTTTCTGGCAAAAGATCTGTAAAACATCAATTTATCACTTATCAATCAAATACATATAGCATCAAATAAATTTTGGAATATATATATATATATAATTTTCAGTAATATATACTCCCTCTGTTTCAAAATAAATACACTTTTAGGTTTTTTATTTTGTTTCAAAATAAATTAACTTCTCATTTTTCTAGAGAAAAAAAATACATAATTTCTCTTTTTACCCTTATTTATTATTTGTTATTAATAAAACATTAAATAAGAATATAATACAAAATAAGGATAGAAGAGTAATTTTATATACCTCTTAAATTATTGTGCAAAAACCTTAAAGTGTATATATTATAAAACAGATGGAGTATATAGTATCAAATATATAAAAAGCACATTTCCCAATTATTTCATCTTTTTCTTTCTTCATCTTCCGGTTTACCCCCAACAAATTGACTATTTTGTCCCTGCCTGAATTGGTCGCTAAGAGTTGCCTCCACCGACGACTTAAATGTCGACTATATTCAATCAATTTTTTTTATAAAAAAAATCAATTTTTATTTGCAATATTTAGATTGAAATTATTTAATATATATGTGATATTAATTTATGATATTCTTGAATATTCAATAATTTATGTCAGATCGTTTATTTAATTAGTTAAAACATCTTAAACTTAACTAACCACTTATGTTTCTGTTGGATCTTATGAGTATAATTAATCAGAATTTTAAAGAAATATATGTGTATTGGAAGAGATTAATTTTTTTTAGTTTTTCACTTGTGTTTAAAATTAAAGGTAATTTCGACAATTAACACCCATAAAATATATTTATGAAAATACAATAATTAATGAAGTTTAAAAAAAGAACTCTATTTTAAAAATTCCTAAATTAACTATATATAAAAATATAATTTTGTTTAATTTTTTATAGTGGAAACTGGATTTTAAAGGTATTTTTTTTTAAATGAATAAATCAGTTAAAATATCTAAGTTTAAATTATATTAATTTTAAGCAAAACGACGATGGATACCGCCCGAGTATATCATCAACATACGGCATTAAAAAACACACATTTATATTCTTTTAGACAAATCATTTTTGTTTTTCCATAATATTGGGGAAAAATCATGGTCATAACAATTAATTAATAATTAATAATGCAAGTTGTATTTATTATAAGAAAATTTAGTAAAATAAATATTTCATATACCTTTTGAGTATTATAGATATTTGAAATCCAGTTTTAGTTTTATGGACACCACATAATTAACAATGATGATAATGCCCATGTAATTTATTTACCCTAAACCCTAAACCCAGAACTCTAAACCCGAAACCCTAAACTCTAAACCCGTTACCCTAAACCTGAAACCCTAAACCCGAAACCCTAAACCATAAACCCTAAACCCTAAACCTTAAACCCTAAACCTGAAACCCTAAACTCTAAAACCCTAAAACCTAAACCCTAAACCCTAAACCCGAAATCTTAAACCCATTAGGTCTACTAAAAAGATATCTAGATGTGTGGAAGGATAATTTAGTCTTTCCCTTAACCCAAATGTCTATGGGTCTAAAAAACTAAAAAAAGTTTTTTAAATGTGTAAAACAGCCAATTTCTCTTTATTATATTATAGATTATTTGTATTTTCTCTTACAACAAAAAAAAGAAGTTGTCTTATGTTTAATTTATTTTAAATTTATTTTCTATTTACGGAGAAAATAATAATAACAACGTCGATGAGATACGGACCGTAGCAACATGTACCCACTTGATGTCACAATCCTTATCCACTTACCTGGATCCACGTCTTTATATTTTTATTTATATATATAAATAGAATATTATATGTGGTCAACACTCTTTTACCGGTCTTAACCGGTTTGGTTTACTTAACCGGTCTTTTTAAATTAAAACCACACCATACAATTCCTCCTTCAGGATAATATGTATTTATGTGAAAAATCGATGTCATGAGTCATGACGATAGAATTTGATATGAACTCAAAGTCATTCATTATTTAAATTAAATATTTTCATATATGGCAAAAAAAGGTAATTATTATTTATTAATGTGTATGGTCTTTTTTGTACTAATTAATCAAAACCATGTTAAAAACTCATTGACCATTTTTTTATTCGAAATTATAAAACCTACTAAAATTCTGATAAACAAACTCTGATGCATGAATATAAGTTTACTCAAATATTTGTTAATTATTTATTAATTTGATTTTAAATAATTTAAATTGAAAGCGATTATTATCGGTTAAAAGGAATCTTTGTCAATGTTTCAAACTTGAAACTCCCATTTTAGTTCGTCAAAAACCAAATTACTTCGAGCTTAAAAACCCAAATTAATTTTCTTGGAAAGAAATTAGTTATTTACGGCCTCAATATTACGTTTGTGGTTTAAATTAAATATTACATAGGGAAAAAATCTTACTTTATACTTCATCCGTTTTATTTTTAAGGTATTTTAGAAAATTTGTGTGTCTTAATTTATCAGATGTTTTAGGTTTTTTATGTAGTTTTTATATTATTTTTTTTGACAAAATTATACTTACAATTAGAGGAAAATATATGTATATATATATAATAATAATAACTAAGCATAAAAGAATCATTTTAATAAATTTATTAATAAGTGTGTTTTGCTCTAAAAAAAATATAATCTATAATCTTACATTTCAAATGTTCAATATTCTAACTTTAATATAATTTCAAAAATAAAATAAAACAATATAGGTGTTATTAAAAATTCGGTACTAAGAAATCTAATTTTTTAGTTAAAAAACATCTAATTTTTTAGTTTTAAAAAATCATCTAATTTTTGTATAGTTAATCATTAGACCCCTAAATAATTAAAAAAAACAAAAGAGGAGCCAAAAAAAATTTAGGTGAAATATTTTTGTATGTAGACGGCGCAAAGTGGGTCCCAGCCTCGTCAGCTTATGCTTTAATCAAAGTGTGAAAGATTCTCGGCATATCTCGCATTCATCACTTTTGGTTTTTGGACCTTCTTTTTAATTATTACATAATTTCTTTTATGTAATATAGTAATATTTACATGACAATTAAGTGATAGCTAATGTGATTAGTAAAATGTTATAAAAAAAAAATCTTTAATCATGATTAAATTTATTTTTATGGTCCACATCGCACAGGTGTGTGGTTCATGGACCGTTCAACCTCATGCTTTTTCCATGATTATTGTTTTATTATTATAAAAACTAATAAAATATTGCCACGTAAGTCTCTCGTGGCGATGAGACTTATGACGTGGAAGTTTGTCATAAGGTAATTTAAAGCAATCATTGTTCAGATTGTATATTAAAATAAATTTAAAACAAATTATATTTTGATAATTCCGATAGTTTTCTTCTAATTTTTTTTCTCTTAAAAAATGAATATTTTTTAAATATGGAAAATGAAGATTATTGTTTTTAATAGTAATCGTTTTAGATTTTAAATTTTATTTTAAGATTTGAAGAGCATAAGTAAATATTTGAATACAATGAATAATAATTATTCAAAACTATTCATTTTGAAGAAAAAAAAACATTATAACATATTTCTTCAAATTTGACTAATAATTTAAAATATGAAACACAATTGGAAATGCCACTCATATTTGTAAATTTAATAAAGTATATAGAACGAATTAGATATTTTTTTAAAAAAATTGTAGTTTAATTGTTAATATGAAGAGATAATAGTAATAACACTGTTTTCAGTTTTGCATTTTTTCTATTGTTTAGTGGCGTTTTAACATTATTGTGTAAATTAATTGAATATTAGCTTTTGACACACACAAAAAAAGTGTCATTACAGACATCATGTTAATAGAATTAGATCAAAAAAAATATTTTTGTGAACAATTCTCTTTTGAGATATACAAGAAAATTAATATAGTATTTATTTTAACAAATTAAATAGTTTATCTTTCATCAACTCATTCTAAAATGATAAAGTATGCATAAAAAATATACTAAGAGGCTACTGGCTACATATGAATCAAGAATAAAATGGAGAATAAGAAAGTAATTAATAATCTGTATTAGAATAATTTTAATTAATATATTACAAATTATTAATGCTCAAGAAAAATCCAAAACAATATTTTATGTGAAACAAATGAAATACTATTAAACATGATTCTTTTTAGATTTTTTTTCCTTTATATATAACCAAAAGAAAACTATTCTTATATGAAATAATTTATATATTTATATTGATTGTGTTATTTTATCACTACTTTATATATTAAATAAATAGATTATAAATATTCTGTTAAAGAGTCATTAAATAAAGCAGACTTGCCCTTTGAAGCCTCACATGTGATAAAATATTAGTGGGAGTCATTAATTTGTTGAGTTCATTAAAGGTATAAGAGATGGAGAATTTTATTATAATCATTTCCATTTAATTTTATACTTTGTTAATAATTTAATTATTGGACTACAAATTTTCTATATTAATTTCTAGAGTATTTAGTATTAGAAGTATGAAGATCTATCTTAGGTCCAACTCATCAAAACATGGGGGCATACATAAATATTAAGTTGTTAAAAACAATTAAAAAATAGAGTATGCTAATTACATAATTTATAATACCTGATTTTATTTTATTTTCTCTATTAAATATGTTTCATTTCGCTTTGAATAATCGTATACATGATTAATATATTAATCAAACCTAAAAATTATTACAAAAAAACTGGAACAGTTAAGTTTTATTCTCTATCGTTTTTTTTAACTCTAGATATATTAATTAAAGGGTAGAATTGTGTCGGTTACATAAGAATTGTATCGTTTCTATTGTCTATCGTTTCTATTATTAATTACATGAAATTATTTTGTTATAGTATACATTTTTTCACATGTGCATAATACATCATTTTTATATAAAAAAACCAAAAAATATACAAATATTATGAGTTATTTTTTATTATAATGCAGCTCTCTCGTTAGACTCTCCCTTGTTTAATACATATATATATATATATATATCATATAATAAAATAAAATAATATTTGAAATGCAATATTACTGTCATGACTCATGTCAAACACAATCATTGATTTTTAAATTTTTGTTAATTTCTTTTTCAGGTTACTTAATTACTCTCTTTAAAATTAAGGTATTTTTAGACACTAATAAAATTTTAAAAAGTAAAGAAAACTAGTAAGAATTTTGGGAAAAAAAACTAGTAAGAATTTAAAAGATTCATACAAAAAAATAATTAGAAAAATAACTAATAAAACCTGTAAAATTGTAAAATTATTCATAAAATTGGAATTTAGTGTTTGATAATATCTACAAAAAAAATTAAAATAAAAAAGTAGAGATTTATCACATACAATTATATTAATATCTATAGTTCTCTATACACAGTCACACTCACACTTTCTTTCTCTGGTTATGTTCATACATCTCCAGATATTCAAATACACAAAAACATACACAAATCTAAAAACATTTTAAAAATCCTCAAACAAAAAATAAAATAAAATTCTCAAATAATTTAAAAAAAACTCGAAAACAGATTATCATTTTGCATCTTTAGCATTAGCGAGTAATGAGCCATCTTGCATGAGTTTAAGACTTATACTATTAAACCTTTCTCTTGAATACTGTCTTGATGCTTTTCTCCAATCTGTTCCTGTCTTCATCATTGTCACAAACTCCTCATAACTTATTCTCCCATCCTACAACACACACATAACAACAATATTACACTCTAATCATGATTATTATCATCATATGATTATGATCATTAGGGTTGCGCGTTCGGGTTAATCGATTCAGGTTTTCAGGTTTCAAGCTTTAAAAAGTCGAATCATTTGGATTCTAAAGTTACTTTGGTTTGGTATGGTTTAGATTTTTCGGGGTTATGGGTCTTTCGGGTTTTAAAAAGTCGAATTTCGGGTCCTAAAGTTTGAATCGGTCTGAGTCTCAAGGCGAAGTGACCAAATGGTTTTTGGGTTTTTTTTTGTTTGAGAGAAACAAATGAGATTTTGGATTTGTGTTTAATATTGAAGTGATAGTATTTTAGTAAACAAAGGAAAATAAAATTTGTTTTTTCATAAAATATAAATAAAATAACCATTTTTCGCTAAAATGTTTTATATTACGACATTTTTGTAATTCTCCTTTAGAAAATTAATAATAATTCAAATTTAATCAGGTAATTTCGGGTTCAAACCGAAACCCAAGTTAAAAGAAAAAATAGTATTATTCAGGTCTTATAAATTTTTGGATTAGATTCTGTTCGAGTTATTTCGAAACAGTTTGGTTCGGGATATTTAGGATCGGATAAAATGCATGACACTAATGATGATGATGATGATGATGATGATAGATGATGTAGCGTACCTTATCTGTATCAACATCCTGTATAATAGCATCAATAACTTCTTCACTTGTTCCAAGTTCATCAGATAAAGCTTCCCTTAACTCTTCTATTTCGATAAAACCGTTATTGTTTTGATCGAAAAACGCAAAAGCTTTCTTTAAATGTTCATCATTGCCCATTTTCTTCAAATGTACTGAGATTGCTATGAATTCATCACAATCTAGATATCCATCTTTATCCATATCTCCCTACATAAGCCAAAAACCATTCTTGAGATTTATTAAAAACAGTTGCAGAGGAAAAAGCTCGAATCGAAAAAAAAGGAAATGGTGAGTTTAGAAAAGCTTACTGCTTCCATTAAGATTTGTAAATCATCTTGTGCAATAACATGTCCGAGTTTCTGTAATCCAATTTTGAGTTCTTCAATGTTTATCTTCCCTCTTTGACTTGTATCCATGATTTGAAACCCTTCTTTTATACCAGAAGCTTCTTCTTCTGATAAATGTTCAGCGATTACTCTTAAAGCTCGTTTCTTTAGCTTGTTCATTACTGTGAATTGTTTTAGCCTTGCCTTTACTGTTTCACCTAATGATACGTTGGGTGCTTTCTTCGCGTTCTGTAGCCATGGATGATCTGCAAACAACATGATTTAGGTTCTTGTTTATCCATTGATAAGCTCAGTAAGTTGCTTTATTGGAAAGTGTTAAACTATACCTAGGACTTGTTGAGCTGTTAGGCGGCGTTTTTGATCAGGATCAAGCATTTTTCTGATGAGATCTTTTGCATTTTCAGAAACTTTAGGCCAAGGATCTCTTCTGAAGTCTAAATTAGATCGAATAATCGCTTGTGCAACTCCTTGTTCAGTTTCTGAAAATGGTTACAACACAAAGGTTTATTAATCTTATGAATCATACTTAAAAGTATATAGACTAACAAAGTAGGCAATGTGAGAAAACTAACCTGCCCAAAAAGGGGGAACACCACAAAGCAATATGTATAGAATTACACCTGCACTCCAAATATCAACTTCTGGTCCGTAATTCCGCTTTAAAACCTCTGGAGCCATGTAATAAGGACTCCCAACGATTTCGTCAAACCTTTCACCTGTAGAATGAAACAATGGTGGGTTAAGATTGCTCAGGTACGACATGAAAAGCTGTCGGTTTGGTGTGTTTGACCATCAAGAACACTAGATTTACCAGGTTTAAAGAATACAGAGAGTCCAAAATCAATTGCCTTCAAAGGTGCAGTCTCTTTCTTGTTTCCAAACAAGAAATTCTCAGGCTTCAAGTCTCTATGCATTACTCCATGCTTGTGACAAACCTACACAACACATAAATCCATTATCAATAATGTCCAATAAGCAGTAAGATTCATACAAGAGCTCAAACCAAAAGACATGGAGATCAATCATAGACAATCTTAGTACCTAAATTGACTCTAAATTCAAGAATTAGAGACCCAAAAGTCAAGAAAACAACACATGAATCCATTATCAATAATGTCCAAGAAGCTGTGAGAATCATACAATAGCTCAAACCAAGAGATTAGAGATCAATGAAAGACAATCTTAGCTACTAAATTGGCTCTAAATCCAAGACTTTAGAGACAAAATTTCCAAAAAAAAGGTCAAGAAGAAACAAACCTGAACAACTTCCATGATGGTTTTAGTAACAGCAGCAGCAGCTCTTTCTGTGTAATGTCCTCTAGCAACAATCCTATCAAACAACTCTCCACCTTCACAAAGCTCCATAACCAAATGAACAGCATTATCATCTTCATAAGTTTCTTTCAACGTAACAATATTAGGATGTTCTGGCATATGTCTCATGATCTCTTCTTCTCTCCTAACATCTTCTATATCCACAGCTGTTCTTAACTTCTTCTTAAGAATTGATTTACAAGCAAATACCTCATTAGTTTCTTTATCTGTACAAAGATACGTTACCCCAAATTCTCCACGACCTAGCTCTCGACCAAGCGTGTATTTCTTCTCGATTTCGCTACCTGTTGGTTGTTTTAACACAATAAGCTTAGGAGCTCCTCCACCACCAACACATCCACCGTGATGAAGACCATAATCGATCGAAAATGGATTCTGCTTTTTCTTTCCTTTCTTTGGTTTATTGCTATGTTGAGTCAAAGATCCTGCTGTACCGCAACAATTCCCCATTATTTAACCTAAAAACGATTAAATCTCCCACACGCGTAGCTTGGGAGATCGAAGAAACACAGAAACAGAATTTTATGGAATTTGTTCAGGAAAACGTGAGAAATCAATCAAGGGATTGAACTTGGAAGATCGAAATGGATGATACGGATTTATATGAAGAAATCGAGGAAGACGAAGGTGAGGGGGAAAATTCGACGATTGAAAGCGAAATTGAAACAAAAATTGAGATTGTTTATATGAAATTGATCGAAGTTTTTGATTGAAAAACAGCAAATTAATGATAAATTTACAGAGAGATGATGGAAGGAAGGTCGAAAGATTCTTCTTCCCTCCTTAATCTCTCTTTCTCTCTCCTCTCTCCTATCTTTCTCTCTCTCTCCAGCTCTATGTTCTCTCTGTATTTTTTTATTTTTTATTTTTCTGTTTTTTTTTCTTTACAGATTTTAAATATATTTTTAGAATTTTTTTTTAATATATTTTAAAATGATTTTCTACCCTTAATGATTACTGATTAGATACCACCAAATCTAATAATTAAAAAGCAAAAAAAAAACATTACATTTTTCATTTGATAAAAATGTTATTTTATTTTGGAAAGTAGTTTTCTGTTAGATATAAAATCTGAAAGTAATTAGAAAATTATAAAGTCTTGATTAAAAAAGATATTATATATGGTCAAAAAAAAAAAAAGATATTATATATATTTTTCATTATTTTATAGATTTACCATTAATTTGATAAAGTATAGCTTTTACATATATTCAGCTGGTAATTATTTTTCCCGGCATATATTGAAGATCAAAAAAAGAAGTTTAGTTAATAACGCAATAAAATAACAAATGAACCATATGGTGAATCCATAAAAATAATGAAAAATAATTGTTTAATTGCATAATATATTTGCTAAAAAAATTTCGTTGTTGTTGGACTGGCTGAAGTGAGATTATAGATTGATAATTTAGTTTTTTTTATTTTTAAACGGCTTAATATAATTTAATTTTGTATCTACTGATTATATCATTAATTAATAATGGCAGAATTGTTGAAATAACCTAAAATTTACAGTTATTGTGAGTTTTAACCCATGTTTTTTTATATATTTAAAAATAGTCAAATTTATCAAAAAAACCAAACTAATTTATTAAATATTACAAAATTGCCATTTAATTTAAATTTTATATTAACAAAATAAATCTGGATTATCCATACTATCTCTCGTTTTCAATGTCTCCCCTATTTTTTCAAAAAAAAAAATTTAAGATATTTTTAGGGTTTTTTTAATG
>KE152205.1:213536-237143 GCA_000411095.1 Aethionema arabicum | reverse complement strand
AAAAAAAAAAACAAAAAAAAAAAACCCCGCGAAGCAATGAATCTCTACCTCAGATTCTATATGGGCCCCACATACATCTCTAATGATTCTTTGGGCTTTTACTAAAAGCCCAATTAATCATACGATCCATAATGGGCCACGTAAGCAGATCACGTCAAATGCATTTTTAACCAACGCACCCAAAATAAAACCACACACATCACACATGACTTATAAACATGTGATATTTATTATTATTATTTTTTACAATAATAATAATAATAATTTTATTACTAGCTCATTATTAATAATAATACTAAAGAAAAACAATACTAAAAGAAAACAATACTAAAGAAAAAAAATACCTATATTTTTTTATCAAAAAATAATACCTATTTATGTATCATATATATCAGAAATTTTTTTATAAGAAGAAACAAGAAATACTATGCAATAAAGTACAGTTATATATATTAATGAAGAGTATATATTTATATTTTAATGTTATATTTGTGCATTAACGAACATAAATAAAAAACATATTCAAATATAAAATATAAATAAATTTCTTAAATTTTTTTCTAAACTAAAATATGAATTCGCCGAAAAAAGAACTAAAATATGAAATTAAATACATAAGACATATATAATTATGAGGTTAAACATAATTTATCTAACATAAATATATAATAGACCAATTTACAATGTAAATGATGATATACCAAAAAAAAACAATATTTTATTTTATGTACTTTGCTTTACCACTTTTATGAATAAAATACTTATTTATGTATCTCATATATATTAGAAAAATAAATTCATGACAATATATGTAATAAACTACCGTATATATATCAACAATGTTATGTCGAACAATCTAATCACACACATCATACTTTAATACTATAAAAAATGTAATTGTTTCTAAATATTATTTGTTTTGCTTTCTTTATATCGTTATAATATAACCGTTTAAACTTATGATTAGCATGTGTAATGTCATCAAAATTTAATGAAAATTATATAACTATATATATAGCTAAACAATTTACACTAAGAAACTAACCAAAATTTTTAAAAAAATGTTATCATCTTCATCACTTCTTCTTCTTCTCTTCACCATTTTCTTTTCTTCTTTTCAAAATCGAATTAATTCATCTACACAAATCCTTGAACAAGTTCCTACAAATCAACCAAATGGATTCTTTCTCCCATTTGAATCAAATCTGTACCTTGAAATCACCATTGGAACACCACCAAAACCTTTTAATTTCAAACTCGATTCAACAACACATCTCACATATCTCCAATGCTCTTTATCAACTTCAAAATACTCCTTAACTTTCTCCACAATCTCTTGTAATAACTCATCTCTCTGTCCACAACACTCGCCGAGGTAGGTCATGTGGAAATTGACCCACGTCAAAAAAATTATAACGTTAATTTTATTTGATAATTGAAATTGACCAACCTAGGTCTGGGACTTTTACAGATTTTGGTTCGGGCTCGGTTCCGGTTTCGGTTCCGGTTCAATTCCAGTTTGGTTCTGGTTAGGATACTTAACAAGAAGATCCAAAAAATATCCGAAGAACAAAAAAAAATTACTCAAACACCCAAAAAATACCCAAAAAACCAAAAGTATAAAAAAAAACAACTTATAGTTACTTTCGGGTAGCCAATGAATCTTAGATCGGGTCCAGTTCCTACCCGGTATCCATTGATCTCGAGTTCAAGATCTAATAGGTACTTTCACCGGAGCCGGAACTGGACTGAACCTGAACCCCTTTTTCAGTTCGATTCGGTTCTTTGGTTCTGGTTTTTTCGTCAAGCCCTAGACCCACCTCTAAAATTTATTTTAACCTGCGTAAAATTTGTTTTATACACTTATGTAGTTATTTTAATATTGAAAAATTATTTTTTTTTCTAGCTCCGCCACAACCCCACTCTCTCTTTTCTGCACGCCCTCCGATTTCTGCCGCTACGACGTCGTTTCAAGCTCCGGCTACCTCGTTTCCGATACTCTTCAATTAACTTCCTCAATTCTTGATCAAGAAAATTCGATTTCAATCGTTCGTGGTTTCGTTTTCGGATGTGGAACGAGTAGTAATCGTGGCGCTTCCCCTGAAGATGGTGAAGATGGTGTTGATGGAAGAGTTAGTTTGAGTATGCATCCTTTTTCGATTTTATCGCAGTTGAGAATTACAAGATTTTCGCATTGTCTTTGGGCATCTTCGGGTGGGTCAAGGAATTATATAAGACTTGGATCTGTTGCTGAGTTTGGTGGAGAAATGAAATTAGTGTCGATGTTGAATGTTACGGATTCGTATTCGTATCATGTTGCTTTGCTTGGGGTCAGTCTTGGACCACAAAGGTATGTGTGTGTGTGTATATATATTTAATTTATGATATATGTTAGGTTAGAAGATTTGCAAAAATACACTAATTTATGGGGATTTATAAAAATATATTAATTTTAGAAATAATAGTATTTTGGAAATGCACAAATGAATTAGTGTGTTTTTTTACAAAATTATGTTAACGCTTGTTTTTTATATCACTTATTTTTTTATGTAATAGGTTAACAAAAATGAGTGATATAAAATTATACAAACTAAATAATATAGAATTTTGGAACTGAATAAATAAGCATTCAAAGGAGTTAATAGCTGATTAAATTATTTTGATAATTTTAGAAAATATTATATATATATATATATATGCTTAGATTAATTTTTAATTTAAATGTATTTTATTTGAGTTATAAAAAAAAGAATTAACAAGTTATTTTAAATGTAATGTATTAAATCTTTTAAATCATGAACTATAATAACCAAGGTCTTTTAAACAACCCCAGATTTTTTAAATCAAAATTAAACCATAAATATAAAATTAAATCAAAATATCTCAAGATTAAACCATAATCTCAAAACCAAACTCTAAAATATAATCTAAATTTAGGGTAATTAAACTGTAATTTCAAGTTTAATTTGAGATTTTAGTTTTAAAAAACTCGGTTATTAAAGATTTCGAGTTTAAAAACTCAGTTATCAAATTTTAGAATTTAAAAAACTATTTCGATAATATAAGTTTTTTTTTCTTCAAACATAAATACCTCATAATGTAATATACCATAATCATTTCTTCATCTTCTTTTTTTTTATATAAGAATGGGAAGCAATGGGAGCAATGGAAACAATGTGAGCAACAATACACTAGAAGTAGACATTGGAAGATATTACACACGTTTAGAGACATCACTTTACGAAGAAGTAAAACAAGAACTAATGTTACAAATTGGACCGACAGTATCCTATGAAGCTAAAGGACTTATGTGTTTCACAATGGATGGAGATTTAGCCATAGATTCATTACCAAAACTTACATTACATTTTGAAGGATTTGATTACACAATCTCTAACAAAGGACTTTATCTTGAAGATGGAACATCTTCACTTTGCACAGCTTTGTTTAAATCATCTGTTAATGTTCTTGGAGCTTCTGCTCTTATTGATTTTGCTGTTTCTTATGATATTTCTCTAAGGAAAATTGCTTTTCAACAAAAAGATTGTTTGGCTGATTTTGTTGATGGCATGTAATGTTTAAAGTTATGTTTTGATATTTTTCGAGAGAAATAATAAAAATTTCGTCTAAATGTTTTATAGTTTTAGTGGTTAGAAAAATGTTAGATCAGCATTTTTGGACTGAAATTTATACTCTATTTGGGAGAAATGTTTCAAACGTTGTTTTGGACCCATTTATGAATTATGAGTATACCGGTTTTGTAACATTTTCTTTTTATAAAGCAAATAAATAATTTTTCAAGATTTTTATAATGAGTGAGACATCCTCGGTCCTAAAATAAGTGATTTTTTAGAATTTTTTTATGTTTCAAAAAATTATTTGATTTTTCAGTTTTTAATTTAATTTTATTAATATATCTCATTAAGGTATATAAATTTCACACATCAAAATAAGAATTTATTATGTTTAGTTTTTTCATTAGTTGATCATATACAATTTTGAGGAAAAAATTGTTTATTTTATGAAAAATTGTTAAAAAAGTAAATATAATTAAACGAAACAAAATATCTAAGTAATTAATAAATATTTTTTAATATGTGTGAAGATTCTATGAAATCAAATATAATGGAGGGAGGGATTATCATGTATATCATGTACATCGTCATATTTTTTTAGACATTTTTGTTTTGTGGTTTTTTTGTTATATTTAGATGATAAATCTCAAACTTTTCTTTTATTGGGAGCAGATTTTTAATTAAAACTTTTTTTTTGCCAACAAAACTAATTTTTTTTTTTTTTTTGTCATCATATTTGGTAGCCCACAACGGGACGGCCCACTAACCCACAAATCCCATATAGGGATAAGGTGGGATTTGAATCTCTTACATGACACTAGTAACAGAGATAGTCAACCACTGGACTACTTACTACTGGTCAAACTAATTCTTTTAAAAGTGTAGATTTTAATGGATTCATAATAATTTGTTTTATAAGACATTACACTAATTTAGTTAAAAAGTACAAAATGCTATTTTTAAATGATGGAATCGTGTACCTCTAATAACCACAAATTTTTATGTATTTATCTAGAATATTTAACTCTATATACATTTCAAAATTATATATTTTATTTGATTAGTCGCAACCAAAACAATTATGTTTATATTTGTTATCAGTTTAGACCAAAAGAGTGTTGAAATAAGTTACTTAAATCTAATGACATAGGAATTGATACAAAATTAAGTGTTGATCATTTTCAATATTTTAAATTCTATATTGACTGTTACACTAATTGAAAGTAAATATAGTAAATATTGAAGAAAAAAGAGTAAATAGTAAAATATTGTGTACACAGGAAAATAGTAAATAGTAACTATTTTGTACAACTGGAATAATAGATTGCCGACATTATTCTGCAATAATTGCTTCAATACAAAAATCATTTAAATCTGACAAATAATTACAAATTTATCATTTCAATAAAAAATTACAGTTTCTTAACGCTGAAGATTGGAATTTGCATTCCTTTAAAAAAAAAATTTTTGTTTTCTCCATCTTTAAATCTTATATTATATCAATACAAATTTCTGAGAAAAAATTGTTCAAAATATATAACTTATATTGATGCTTGGAGGAAAAATAACTTATTTTGATGCTATTTTACTTTGGTCTCGGAAATCATAATTTTTTATGATTATTATTTTTCAACTTTTTGTTATTTTATTGCTATTTAACCACAAATTAATCATGAGAAAACGTTGTTATTTACTCATATATCAAAAAAAATAACCGATTTATCGTTCATGTCGACTATAATATAGTTATTGACATCAGACTGATCATGTAATTATTTTACGGTTTTTTGTAGTGATAATGTTATAATAATTAAAATTTATTGTAAAAATTATCTAGTTTAAAAATTGATAGGCAAAACTGAAAATATGATTTAATATAAAATACAAACACCTTGAACATACACACACACACACACATATATATATATATATAATACAAAATATAGTCAATGCAAATCTGTAAAATAGAAGTAAATCTAATAATATCCTATCTAGATTTATACAATTTTAATTCAAAATATAAATATTTATTGGCTTTTGTATTATTCTTGATCCTTGGTTAGTAGCATAGAGGCCAATCACCACTCACACAAATAATTCTTTGACTTCTAAATATTTCTAGACATTTATTTTGTTTAAAGTCGTGGGACCAAACCGCCCACCAGCTTATTAATATTATGCTTATAGATATTCCCTCTTCCTTTTTTTAAAAAAATAAAATTAACATTATATTTATATTTATATTTTTATGATATATTATTATTATTTAAAATTCTTTGACCGACCTCACATGAATTTCTATTTACGTCTCTAGTTTCTTTTAAAATTATTAAAGGGGTTTTTTTAGGATAAATAAAAATTATAGATTAAACAGATTATATGAATTTGTATATACATATATTAGACATTTTAGCCTAGTTCTTTTTGTATCAAAAATAAATTAAACCAGTTAAATTTACTAATATATATATATATATATATATATGTATGTATGTATGTATAATTCATGGCATAATGAATACATTTTCATATCATTCACTGGTTTTTAAAATTGTTTTTGTTGAAACTGTAATTTTGGTTCATTGAGTTATGAGTTTATTATCAGATATTTTCTATATGAATGATGATTATTATCCTTTTATAAAACCAACACTATAATTACATTTTTATGAATTATTAAAATCCTGTGACCGACCTCAGAAGAAATTTTATTTACGTCTCTGTTTTCTTTTGGAAATTAGTAAATGTTTTTTTAATATATATATATAAAGAGATAATTTTTATAGATTAACTATTATAGAAATTTGCATATACATATATCAGACATTTTGGCCTAATTATTTTTTCTAAAAAATTAATTAACGCTCGTAATTTTAAATAATATATTTATGCTCCATGTCATATTGAATTTATTTTCTTATCGTCCACTGGTGTTAAATTGTTTTTGAAAAATCTTTAAATATTTGGCTCTATGAGTTTATTATAGTATATATTATATCAATGATATATAGTTATTTCACATTTATAATATGATCTGAACATATTGCTTTCACTCATTTTTTTTAGAATTATATATTATACTCATTTGGATCTATAAATTTCGATATCACGTGATAAATTATTAAATTTCAACTCAAAATCATATTATAGTAAATTGATTCATACATATCAAGGGCATTCTTTTCATATTTTGATACAAAACTCAAAATCCTAACGAAAAGTAATATCTTTTTTAAAAAATTAATGAATATATTCTCTACGCAAATAGAACCGTATTTCAACCCAAATCCAAAAAATGTCTAACTTTTATATATAATCAACTAAACTTATATATTTACCACATTTGATTCGGTATATAATAACTTTTTCCCACATATGTCAATTTACTAAAATAAAATATTTACTAACAAATTAAAAAAATTACGATATTAAATAGATAATTGCAATGAATATAAAGATAATAAGATTTGATGAGTGGAATGATGGCAAAGTCTGAGTCTTTTGACATTTATATATATAACATATCATATAAAACCCCCTTTTAAAATGGAGCACTAGGGCCACTTGTTTTCAGAATCTTTAATTAGTTCATGGTCGAATATATATTATATATATAAATTAATATATTTCCAAATGCATTTATGTATTCAAGAGTTATTTCTTTCTCTTATAAATACTTGTTCACTTCACAAACCCTATAACACATATTACAAAGATTAATTATATTTATTTGGACCAATGGAGGAGAATTGCATGAAATGGAATAGAGTATAATGCAGCCAAGGATGACTTGCCGGAATAATGTTCATGTTATGATGATAATGATGATGATGATGGTGATGATGATAATGATGATGATGATGATGATGATGGACATGTTTTCTGGCGAGTTGTCCTTCGGCTACATTTTGCTCTCTTCTTCTCATGTAAACCCTCCATTGGATATTCTATCATTTTTAGTTGTTCAAGACTCAAGAACTCAAAACAGGTATATAGCTTTTGTNCAAGAGGCTATATATATATATATATAATATTATGTATGTATATGTCAATGATGATGATATTGAATTGTATATGTTAATCAATAGTAAATTTGTTAATTAAATTGAGGTTTTTTTTTCTATATGACGCATCAAAAATAAATTTAATCTATAGAATTATGATTTAATATAAAGTTTAGAGAAGTTAAGATAAGATTGGAAAATTTTATAATTGTCTTGTTGGTCTTTATTTTCTATTTTTTATGTTTACGATATTTCATCATTAATTTTTTTTTCACATGAGATGGAATATTTTAAAAGTTTTTTTTTATCATTAGTTTGAAATTAAGGATTTTTTAATCACAAGTCTTTTTTTTATCACATTTAATCGCTTCATCCAAAATATTATTGAAAAAATAAAATTAAAGGATTTTCTTTTTGTTGCAAAACATACAAACTGAATGTTTGGTTTGCAAAAATACATATTTATATCCGTTTCTTGAAAATAGATTTACATATATATATATATATAGATTGATAAAATTAATTATTTTAAATCGTGTTTTGGGAAGTCTTTTTATTTTTTATTTTTTACAATCAAGAGTAATTTGGTTAACTTATTTTTATAATAATGTATTTTAGAAAACTAAAATTAGCGTATTTATGAAATTTCTACAAAATTAAAAGATTATTTCTCACCCATTCTTTTTAAACAGAATAAATAAAAACAATACGAAAATGTTGAAGTGTTGCTCACCATTAACGACCTCAAAGAACATAAAAGGTGAAGCACTCGTAGGTTGTTTGTGTTGGTAAATAAATTCATTGATGTGATATTACATAACAATCAAAAAAAACAAAAAAAAATAAAATTAAAAAAAAGAAGCCGAAATTTGTGGAATATGTTGAAATGTGCGTTGTCGGTTTTAGGAATCTGAGGCACTGTTATGTTTCTGTGAGCCGACAAAAGTAAGATTTGTAATAAAGATTTGTTGTATTGTTTGAGTGAATCATCAAATCCGAATCTTTTTGTTACTTTCCTCTTTTATATTGTCTCAGCTTTTTGGTTACGTGCATTATTTATCAGCTCTTTTTCTTATCTTATTTATGTTAAAGATCAAAACGGTGTCGTTTATGAGATTGATGTAACAAATATCACTTTTTTATATGTTTATAATTAATAATGAAAATGTATCATTTTTCTTTCTTGATGCAATTTTAATGTCAATTATATTATTTTGTAATATTGATTTCAAAACTTAAATGTTGTTTTTCTTCTAATTTTTTATCGTCAAAGTGTAATATTATATATCGTCAAATATGAATTGTGTAGTTTTTTAATGCACCGTTTGGCTTATAGATTCTCTTTAGTGATAATCTTAGTAATATTTAAATTATTTATCTTATAATTATTTTTATTTAAGAATTTAACAATATTTGTTGATAGATATCAATATTAACTATTTATCGTTATGTGGTCACTCATCTTTTATATATTATATATTGTTTGAAAACGAAATTAAAAATAATTTTTTGTTGTTGTAAAAGTTAGGTTTATATAACTACAGTTAAACCTCTATAAATTAATAACGTCGGGACTAGAGAAATTTATTAATTTAGTGAGATATTAATTTATCGATAAATTAATAATTATTAATTTATGAAATTAATTCATAAAACATTCGTTTTACGAAAAATATTATATCTCAAAGTTATACTGATCTCTTTAAAATTATACTACATCATCATGTAAATATTTAATTTATTATATAAAATATTAAGTTCCATTTTTTTGTTATAATTTCTTTATTTTTACATTTTTGTCTTGTATAATAATTTGTATTAATTGTTATTTGATAATAGGAAAACAAATAATATTAAAATCTTATTTTACTANATTTCAACCGGTTTATTATTTAAACCGGAAAACATTCTTTTTATTTTATTTTATTTATTCATTTATTTTAATCGATTATAGTTTTCATGAGGTTTATCTCACGAATATATATATATATATACAGTTAAACCTCTATAAATTAATAACGTCGGGACTAGAGAAATTTATTAATTTAGCGAGATATTAATTTATCGATAAATTAATAATTATTAATTTATGAAATTAATTCATAAAACATTCGTTTTACGAAAAATATTATATCTCAAAGTTATACTGATCTCTTTAAAATTATACTACATCATCATGTAAATATTTAATTTATTATATAAAATATTAAGTTCCATTTTTTTGTTATAATTTCTTTATTTTTACATTTTTGTCTTGTATAATAATTTGTATTAATTGTTATTTGATAATAGGAAAACAAATAATATTAAAAT
This sequence comes from Aethionema arabicum, assembly GCA_000411095.1. Taxonomy (NCBI): domain Eukaryota; kingdom Viridiplantae; phylum Streptophyta; class Magnoliopsida; order Brassicales; family Brassicaceae; genus Aethionema; species Aethionema arabicum. The sequence goes on along the minus strand of KE152205.1, from coordinate 227,251 downwards.
CTTATTTTACTAGTTGTCTTATATACCTATATAATATATTTATATACCATATTTATTAATTTATAATATTATTAGGACCATAATTACATAAGAATTTCAAAATAAATTATTATCTTATTATTTTATTAAATTTTGTTAATTTTTACACTGTCCCAAGTCGGGACCGGAAAAAATTATTAATTTATTGTGATTATTAATTTATCGAATATCAATTTATAGAGGTTCTACTATTTATATATTAATGTGGTTACACTTTTTTCAAATCAAGTATCTTACTTATATTATTTGAAAGGACAACAAAAATAATTTTTCGGTCGTAAAAAATATGTTTATATCTACTTTTTTTTCTTGCCATCTGTTTATATCTACTTAAAAATTTAACATTTTAAAATAAATATTATACTTTCGCTTTAAAAATACCCATTTTAAACCTCACTTCCACATTTCTTTCAAAATTTGCTCTAAAAAAATTCGTTAAACACTCTACATTTCATACCTAAATCTCCATCCACAAAATTAGACTGGAATCATAACAATTTCACCTAAATTTCTGTAAATAACATCCCAAAATACCAAACTTAAGAAGCTAATATTACAACAAAAAGATGTTCACTAAAAAAGTAGACAAAAACGTTCAAAAAACAATGAAATCACACGAGTCAAGAACTATAATCAATACGTCTAAAAACAGCTCTAAAAGTTTGACCATCATTTCTAGCAACTTTTTGTCCTTCTTCAGTTGCACTACTTAGCAATTCAACAACAGGATCTGCATCAAGTTCATCTTTTGTCAAAGATTCAAACATAGGATGCTTCTCTAAACAAGATTTCATCCATTCTCCAAGCTCTTCAACATCAGTAATCGTATAAATAATCCCACCAACTCTAAGAACATAAGCATACTCATCTAACAAATGACTACTAATCACTCTTCTCCTATGATTCTTCTCCTTAAAATGAGGATCAGGGAACAAAAAGAACATCTTAGAAAGCTGTCCTTTTTCAAAGTAATTAGGAATGTATTTCATTGAATTTGTTCTAACAACAGATATGTTCTTGTACTGTGGTTCACTAGTTTTTCTAAGTGCTAAGATCCTTTCTTTAACATACTCTGTTACCTTATCTCTGAGTTCCATACCAATCATTAGAGTTTCAGGGAAGAGAGTAGAGAGTGAGATGAGTAAGCCACCGAAGCCGCAACCGATATCTGCAAACTCAATCTTCTTGTTAGATGAGGAGAAGTCAGGGAAGTGAAGGGAGAAGTCAACATGAGCTGGTGAGATTGGTATGGGGAAATGAGAGTCACTAAGTGGGTTACTGTGAGCTCTTGCTCTGTAGAATCGCTTACGGGGAAGTCCTGTTGATTTGCTGAATTTCGTCTCATTCTCCATTATCACTTCACAGAGAAACAGAACAGTGAGATATCAGATAAGAAGAAACATTTCAAAGTGAGATGTATAAGTCTAGATTATGTTCTTCGATTAACGAATTCCAAGATCCATGAGCATATATGGATCTGATTTAGGTTAAAAATGAGTATATACCACTTGATTTCATGAAACTAGGAGCGTAAGAAAGGATAACGAATCATAGACCTAAAACCCTAAACCCTAATTTTGGAATGTTCACTAAAAAAGTAGACAAAGATGTTCAACAACCCTAAACCCTAAATCTCCATCCACAAAACTAGACTGGAATCATAACAATTTCACCTAAATTTCTGTAAATAACATCCCAAAGACCACTTCATTTCATGAAACTAGGAGCGTAAGAAAAGATAACGAATCATAGACCTAAAACCCTAAACCCTAATTTTGGAATGTCTCTGTTTTCGTTAAGCAGATTGAACAGAGAAAGACATGGCTAAGGAAAGCTCAGGAGCATGAATTCAAAGATTTTATCATGCGAAAGGAACAGAAAGGATAGATCGAAACCATAAGAAGCTCACCTGAACCCGTCGAATCGAGACCTGATTTTTTTTGTTCTTCGCAACCAAATCTCCGATAGAATTAGAGAGAAGAAGATGATGTTAAGTGGAAATTAGGGTTCTAATGCTCTAAATGGGCCCAAGCCCAGAATTCATTTGTAATGGGCTTTGGCTATTTTTGGTTAATCAGTTCTATAGTCATGATCTTTCGGTCTTTGAAGATTTTGTTTTGTTTCGCGTGTGGTTCGGGTTCGGATATTGATAAAAAGATTTGAAAATAAGTGAAAAATTGAAAAATTACCTTAAAAACTGAAAAAATATCCAAAAAACCAAAAAACCAAAAAAATTCCTGAATAAAAATGTATGGTTATTTTCGGGTATGAATGGATATTGATTCTAATTTGGCTACTACACGATATCTATAGATCCCAAATTTAAAATCTAATGATTATTTTTCGCATGAACCAGAACCGAACCGAATCTTTTTTTTGGTACGATTCGTTTCGGTTCTTTGATTTCGATTTTTATATCTAGCCTTAAATATACTGTGCATTGAGAATCTCAATTTGAGATTTTTTGTCAAAGATACATTTTTTTTTTGTCAAAGATATATGGGGAATTTGCAAAAATGGCACTTTAATGAGTTTTTTAGCAAAAATGGCACTGAAATGACATTTCTTACAAAAATGACATTTTGGATTTCTAGATGGACAACAATACCCTTTTATGTCATTTAATTATTAAAATTATTAACCGTATGTAAACTGTATGTAAATCGTATGTAAACTGTATGTAACCTGTATGTAAACCGTATGTAAACCGTCTGTAAACTGTATGTAAACCGTATGTAAACTGTATGTAAACCGTATGTAAACCGTATATAAACTGTATGTAACCATATGTAAACTGTATGTAAACAAGGGTATTATGGTCCATTCATTTGGAAGGGAAGGAAGGATGCTAAAAATAAAAATATAGCACTTTCAGATGTCATTTTTGACAATTCCTCAAGATACATTGAGATTTGACTAGTAAAACAATTAAATTTTATGGTAGTTTTATTATCCTTCATTTAAAATATATAGGTAACATTATAATTATATTTAATTTTTGCTGAATTAATATTACATTTTATTAGCAAATTTGAACAATAACAATATAAATTTTATGCTAATTTGCATCATTCAATAAAGTATTTTGTAAAGTAAAATTCTAATCGTGTCGTCTTGTTGCATTATAACATTTCATTACAAAAAAAAAAACTTAACACTAATATTTCTCGTTTTAATTGACAAAAAATACAACAAAATATTTTTCGTTATTACCAAAAATTAGAAAGAAATTAATATTTTAAAAATAGTGTATATAATATGATAGTGAATTTTTAACGTCTTCTGTAACCAGCAGAAGTTGAGGCTTGACCAGTTTTTGCATATCCTCCTCCATGCTTCAACGGTACAACTGTGTCGATATACATTAATTTCCCCGGGCAATGTCTCTTATCTCTCGGTAGCTTCCGTAGTTGCGGCAACCAAAACACAACAAATTCTCCTTCTGGATCATACGTTTGCGCCTAAAACACAAATCAAAGTCAAAACAAACTTCAACGTTTAAAATCTCAAATCAACCCCTACATTTGAAAGTACACAAATTAAATTTTATGCAAAATTAGAACACAATTTCAAAACACGGTCGTTTTTTACCGATTAATTGTGTTTTGATTAAAAAAAACATAAAACATTAATAAAACTTCTAATAAGAAATCACCCACAAATAAACACAGATTTTTTGACATAATCTCCGTTAATTTGTGAGTGATTTTTTACATAATCTGTGTTTATTTGTGGGTGATTAAAAAAACACACATACAAAACACAACTATTTTTGTTTTTGTATGTGTTCTTTTAATTAAATTACAATCTTCTTGACCAATACAAAAAAAAATATTTGTGTTTTTTTTTCATAAAAAGAGTTGTGTTATGAAATTTTTTAGAATTTTAAATAGTTGGTACATAAAATTTAAAAATTAAAACTTTTGCAGTATTAGAGTTAATTTTTTTTTTTGCATTTACCCCACTTTTGTAAGTAAATTATCTGAATTATTCAAAATTACTTACTTGTTTTGGTATACTAAAATACCGATCTTCTCTCGGATCATTTCCAACACCTTAAAAAAACAGAGTATTTATGTAAGAAACTATGATGATCTTCCTTAAGTAATAAAAAAAAACAGAGTATTAAATAATTAATTAATTTAAATTTACCAGCTCCATAAGTCCAGTTTCCGTAATTAGAACAAGGATCATAATCTAACAAACATGTCTCGAACCATTCTGCACCCATTCTCCAATCCAGCCCCATGTCTCGTACCAGGAACGAACACACAATCTACACAATAACCAAACACACATTAACTTAGGGCTGGACAAAAAAACTGGAACCAAAGAGCCAAATCGTACCGAATCGAAAAAAAACGGTTTGGTTCCGGTTTCGGTTCTCGTGAAAAGTACCTACTGGATCTTAAACTCCGATCCATGAATATCGAATAGTAACCGGATCCGAACTAAGATTCATTGAATATCCGAAAGTAATCATAAGTTCTTTTTTTCGGTTTTCTTTTGGTTTTTTCGAGTACTTTTTCGGTTTTTATATATGTTTTTAGGCATCCTTATTAAGTATGTGAACCAGTACAACCGGAACCAAACTGAAATCTGTAAAAATGCTTTCGGATCTTATAGTCGTAGAACCAAAAAATCTAAAATACCGAACCGAAACCGAACACAAATCAGTTCATCAAAACAAAAACAAGAACTAAGCAAATCAATCACCTGTCGCCCTCGATTCGACATAAAACCTGTCGCCGATAACTCCTTCATGTTAGCATCTATAAGAGGATACCTAAAACATACATTTTCATCACACAATTTATTAGTAAAAAAATTTTGGACTAATTGTTTTCAAGAAGTAACAATATATTCAAATAAGTACCCGGTTTTGCCATCTCTCCAACACTCAAATAGTTTAATATCTTGACTCCATTTCGTTTGTACATTTCTTGGACCACCTACGAGCAAAAGTTACTCTATAGGAAAAAAAAATTCAAAAAAATAATCGGCAGAAAAAAAAAATCTAATAGCATTTCCGATGTATTATTCTTTTTTTTACTCTTAAAAAAATATTTTAAGTACTTTTTTATATTTAATTTGTAATTATCAAATATACTATTTACTTGTGAAATTTACAAATTCACTCATTTTTATTTTTATTTGGAATATTTATATAAATCATAATATTATAGAGACTAAATATTGATTATGCGAAAAAAAATCGATCATATAAAAACAATGATACATAAACAAAAGAAAAATATATAATTTTATGATTAGTTTTGTTATTATATTTTATATTCTTTTTCTTTCTCCTATATATATATATATATATAAGTAATGTTATATATTTAATATAAGTACCTAAATACTATAAAGTATTTATCGACAAAACCACAAGTAATGTTACATTGCATCATAATTTCTTTTTAACTATATAACTATTTTTAAAGATATAAAATTAAAAAAGACATAGTTAAATAATATAAGTACCTAAATACTATAAAGCATGGTATAAATAACATAAACTAAAAAATGAGTATTCGAAGTTACCTAAATGAAAAAGAGAGTTTCCACACTTGATTGAAAGAAACCTAAAGTAATCTCTCCATATCAATTCAAACAATACCCTGAAAACACACATAAAATCAAACCACAATGTAACAAAATTCATAAAACATTTAGATAAAAAAATTCACAAAGAAACACATACCAATATGTCGAATTATTCGCAACTCTTTCGCTTTCATATCTTTGAACCTCTTCGTAGATAAACCGAGGCGAAATACATCCAAAGGCGAGCCATGGCGAAAATTTCGTCGAATAATCAGCTCCTAACATTCCATTCCTAGTATCTTTATACACTTTCAATAGATCCTATAACCAAAAAACATAACATACATCTTAATGTCTAAACAAACCAAACATTAAGTACTTGTGTTCAAGATTATCTTCAAGTATTGATCTTTACCTTCTTCCAAAAATACTCGAAAACTCGGCTTAAACCAGCTCTTTCACCACCTAAGAACCTCATACCTATAGTAACCTATAACAAACATACAAACAAAAGTTTTATATTTAACGATATATATATTAAAAGATTGATCCCTAACCAATAAGACATGACTAAACTCACTTCTTGTGTCTCAATTCCAAGCTGATCAAGACTTGGAAGATCTCCCCAATCTTCAAGAGAAGGTTTTGGTCCTAGAGATATCGGTATACGAATACAGCTTCTAATATTACACTTAGCTTCCACAGACTGCAAACAAGTTTTCAACAAAATATCAAACAACAAATCACAAAAGTGTTCAAACTAAGTTACTTTAATGAGCCCAAAATGTTGTTAATTTATGCTTTATAAGTGTTAGAATTTGATATCTATCATTAACCGCGCAAACCGAGCATGATCTCAACACTTAAAAGTTTAAAAAACATCTTTTGGAGATAAACACTTCTTTAGTATCCAAATATGGCACTAAGTATCCTAAAACCATATCGAAATTCGAGTATTTTAAATGAAGAATCAAGAATCATACCTTTCGAAATTGAGTATAAACATCAGGTAAATCAAAAGCAGGAAATGGAAGATCATCTTTATGATACATTGTACTTCCCCAAATAAACTCTAACTTAACACCATTTTTATCTACTTTCAAAGCTTCATTCACCAATTTCTCAACTTCTAACTCTTCACTACAAGTTTCTTTATGAGCAAAAACCTAGAAAAAAAAACAAACATTTCAAGAAACATCAAAATCTTATTCAAAAAATTCAAAAAAATTCAAAAACTTTAACAAAACTTAACTGTATGTGATCCAAATTCTTTAGCAAGTGAAGGAAGAATCTCTTCCGGTTTACCATACCGAATTAGAAGATTTAATCCTCTTTTCATCAAATTCTTTCTCAAATCAATCAAACACTCCATAAGAAATCCACCTCTTAAACCTAAACATCGAACACACACAATCTAATCAAGAGGTTGAATGATGAAATTTACAGAAAGGTCTTGAAATTTACAGAAAGTTCTTGAAGTTTAAATGAAATTCTTCAATTTTACAGAAAATTCTTGAAATTTACATGAAATTGTTCAAATTTACATGAAATTCTTCAATTTTACAGAAACAAATTCTTGAAATTTACAGAAAATTCTTGAAATTTAAAGAAAACTCTCTAAATTTAAAGAAAAGACTTGAAATTTACAGTTTTTTTTTGAAATTTACCCATTTTTTTTGAAATTTATGAGCAATTAGGGCAAAGTACCTCCGGTTTTAGGGAAATTAAAGTGATGGGTAGTGTGAAAAAGACGAGGATCTAAACAATAAACAGGTAAAAGGGTTTGTGAGGAATCCCAAGCTCTGTATAAAGCTTCATTATCGAGAATTCTTAGATCGTATCTAAACCAGAGAATAGCGTTTCCTTTGCCGTTTCTTTTAGAGGAATGCAATGTGTATTTTTCAAATGTTTTGTCGGTTATGGAGGTTATTTCTTGCTCTGAAATCGCCGGAACTTGGGAGATATTGGTGTTCATCTTCACGGCGGAGCAGAGAAAGAGAGAATTGCGACGAAAAATTGGGTGTGAGAGAGAATTTGAGAGAGAAATTGAGAGAGAAGAAGCCATGTGGATGCTTTGTAAAGCGTCGTCGTTCCTCTGTTTTTGAGTTTTGTGAAGTGGACACGTGGCGTTTGATTGTGTGGTGTGACGTGGCTGATGTGTAGCCTTTTGTCTTCTTCTAGGTTCATTAATTAGTCTTAACTCTAAGACCATCCTCAATGGTTACAACCCCAAATGGGGTTGTAATTTTTATTTTTAATTCAATATTAACAAAATTAAAAATGAAAAAAGTAAAAGGTAGAGAGAGATAGATAGAGAAGTAGAGAGAGAAAAAGGAGCTCTTAGCTAAGAGTTTTAGTAACCCCAACTCATTTTAATTTAATTTTTTTCTTTAATTTTTTGTTAACAACCTCTCTAAAACCTCCTATTGGAGGTGTCCTAAGAGCAGCTCCACCGAGGGCTTCTTACCAAGGTTTTTAAGATTAAAATAATGAAATAAATTAAAAAATAGGAGAGAGAAAGGGAGAAAAACTATAACCGACTCTCAACTAAGAGTTTTTAGAGACGGGTTGTTACTTATTTGTTACAGTTGTTTAATTTTCATTGGTTTAAACATTTACCTATAATTAAAAGTTTATTATTTATTTCAATAATAAAAAATTTATTATTAAGAGACTGACAATACTTCTCCAACCGATGGAGATGGCCTAAGAGTCTAAACTCTAAAAGTTTTAAACTTTCATTTGATTTTTGTTTTAATCACAAATAAACTTTCACTTTGAGGAAAATGGTAGTTTGGTCTTATGAAATTCATAATTTTTCTCTATGTCCTTCAAATTAAAAAAAAATATTATCACATTGTTCAAAAAAAATTTCTATGATTTTTACAATTTGAAGATAATATTTTCGTTTAGATAAATATTCGTATTTTACCAAAAAAAATCTTATTTTACATTCATTCTTCAATTTTTCAAAAACTAAATTGGAAAAAAATATTAAAGAAATTTAAACTAGAGATTGCTTGTCATTTTCTTCGTGCTTTTGTTCATGTTTTTCAAATTTGAAAAAACAAAAAAAACCCCAAAAAACTAGTGGAGATTGGGTTCTTTATTTTAGTCAAAACATAAAGAATTTAATGTTTTAATTAAAATAAAGAAAACCCATATATGCAAAATTATAGATGGAATTAACCAAATATTGAGTATTAGTATTGAACTAAAAAATGTTGAACTATTAGATTCAGGTGGAAGAACAAAGATATATCTCCACATGATCTTATTTCCAATTATGTATATAATCCAAAAGGTATCTTTCTATGTACAGACCAAAACATGATGGAGTAGAGACAAGAAATTGACCACAAACTAACAAGTTGATGTCTCTACGCTCCCATCATCTTGGAAACAGACACTATTCAGTTCATGAAAACGGCTGCGGCTTTGAGTCCTTCGACTGCGGAACACATTCTGCACAAGTCTTGCAGATAGGACACCAATTCTTCATTCGTAACCATTGTTGTGCACAGCTCACATGGAACATATGGCTGCAAGGTAGACTACCTACTTCATCTCCACCAACATATTCTTCCTGCGTATAATATAAACATGGAACCTTTTTGAGTCTAAGTCTAAGCTATGGTTCTGATTGACAAAACTTTTAGTACAACATTAGCCGTAAAAGTTAAGGATTAAAGGAAAAAAACACCTGAACTTTAACCATTTTGTAAAAAAAAAATCGTCCAACTTTGAAAATTTGTTTTTAAACCCTATTAAACCTTCAAAATAATGGTGTTTTTACACCTTCCATTAATTTTTTTTATATAATACTATTAAATATGTCCGTCAAAGACATTAAATGAAACACTGAGTTTAGTAGAATTAAAAAAAAACATGAAAAAACGAAAAAAAACCAACAAAAAAAACGTCAGTAGTAAAATTCATGGTTTAAAAACAAATTTTTAGTGATTTTTTCCGTGTTTTTCATGTTTTTTTCTAGTTTTACTAATATCAACGTTTCATTTAATGTCTTTAACAGACAGATTTCACAGCGTTAGAAAAAAAAGTTAACAGAAGGCATAAAAGAAAATCATTAGTAAAGTTGAGGGTTTAAAAACATATTTTCAAAGTTGAGAGTTTGTTTTGGAAAATGGTTAAAGTTCAGGTGTTTTTTTCTTTAATCCCTATAACTTATTATAAGCTTAGAAAAAGCTCCAAAGAAGAAAAACAAATAAGCTTAAACTCACTCAATGCTCCACTTTATGCTCTACCAATCAAACTTTGTATTGTCTCAGTTCAGTTCCAGAAGCAGAGAAAAATATAAAGAAGAGAAAGTAGTTACCTGACAAATGCTGCACTTGACATCATTATCCTTGTACATGGAAGTACTGTGAGTTTCGTCTCTTGTCTGGTAAATGCTTGTCTTCAAGCTTTTTAGTAGTGCTTCCTCGCTAAGTGCAGTGCTTACTGTACCCATTTTCTCCTCTAAAGCTAATAGTTCCTGCAAGGTTTTGTGTAAAGCCGAAGTTAAAAGGTCTAAACATATGCTTCAAAACCTTAAATATGATATGCAAGAGGCGAGACTAACCTCATATGACATGTTATCTATATCAAGCCGCATGTCTCTATGTTGGTCATGGAAGACATTGCTTACACCGCTTAAGAACAGGTTGGTCTCCAAAACAGCCAATTGCTACAAGATAAAATAAACAGAAGAATAAGCGTCTCTGAAGTCAGACAAAACATGTTTTATATTAAAGGACTAAGCTGTGCTAATCACCTCATATGTAAGCTCTTCATGTTGTTCAATCCTTTCCAGAGCCAGCAACACCTGAAATATTTTGTTACATACGAAGTATGTTATCAACAGCTCAGAAAGAAGTCAAGAAGCTATACTAACATCACACAAAAAAAAAGCTAAAGAAGAACTACCTCTGCAACTCCATTCATGTCATAACGTCTAAAACCATCACGGTTTATTAAAGACCGAGAAACACCGCTGGTTTCTGCGGGGCTACCAGGAATCAAGCTACGTATCCTGCAATTACTACTGATTGGTCTACTATAACTATTTGAAGAACTATTTGTTGAAACCTCTGGAGAAGTATAAGGATTGAGATTAGTTTGTGTTGCAGGCTGAGGCGCTCGTAGCGATGCAATTGGAGATGCAACAGCTCCAGGACGCCCTGTTCTACCATAATAACCAGCTGATCTCCTAGTAACACTCGAAACAACGCTATGGTCTCTAATAGTTGGTAACATCCTTTTCCTTCTAGAATCAGACATAGTGATGCTGTTTTCATTAGAAGTACTTTGATTCTTATCCCCAATCACTGATTCATCTGTCTCGTTACTTCGACTAGAAGAGCTACTCTCTCCATCAGAGGGTTTCTTCCTAAATATGTTGCTTTTTCTTGTCAAGTTTGAATTAGGTGGAAGGAGATTGGATCCAGATTTACCTCTAAAGTCTTTCAATCCATTCTTGTTCAGACTAGTTCTTGCATTTTGCTTACTGTTTTCTGAAGGAAGAGAGACCGAAAGGGCTGTACCAGGATCTTGAGTGACCAAATCAGATCTCCGATGAATGCTTCTACTGTTTCCTCTACTTGAGCTTCCTGCCTCTGTCACAACTCTTCCAGACACAGTGTTTGCAGAATGGGGATTAACAGTGCTCCTTTTAGTCTTCCCACGTGGATCAGGATGCTCTTTTGTGGCTGACTCGTCATGAACACTACTAGTCTCTGAAGAATCTGTGTCCAAAAGAGAAGAGAGTTGTTTTCTAGAGGCTATTGTAGAGGTCTTTTTTGTGTATCCAAATCCACTCATACTTCGAGATGAACTACCAACAATTTCCTTTCCATTTGACGCCGGAGATCGAAGTAAAGATTTTGCTTTCCGGTCTTCAAAACCTCCCTGAGATTCTTTGGTGGAACTTATCCGTGCACTACAACCAATTCGGCTGCAGATAGGAACACTCTTATCATCTTTCTTCTTCATATTCTCATGCCGAACAAGACCACTTCCTTTACGGGAAACAAGAGGCTCAGCTCTTCTTTTACCTATAAATCCATCCATACATAACAAACACCTTTCTTCTGCAATGGAAACAAGCAATATTTCAAATATTATATAGACTTCAAATGATTCCCCCTTGCTTAAAAATGCATCATTATCAAGCCTGATGATACAATTCCACACAAATTCTTCTCAAAACATTTCACCAACTAAAATCCACTCATCAAGAAACACAGAGAATCACAAGGAGCTTACGAGAAGAACTTTAAACACGAGGTGAGGATATAACTTGATGAAACCATAAAAAGACTAATTAGCTTCAAAACTGATGCAGTTAATTTTGGTAGAAAAACAAAAAAGAGGTTAAAGAAAACAAACAGAGAAAAAAGAGGAAAGCTAAAGAGAAAACAACCAATAATTTCACATCCACCCAAGAAACAAAAAGAAGAAAAGTCTCATTCGAATTACACGGATTTTCCATAAACACCTAACAAATTCCCCCGTGAATCGCGGGTTTCCATGAAAATCGCACAACTACAGTTTCAACAAAAGATTCCCCCAAAATACAGTATACAAAATTACAAAAACTCTTCAAAATCAAATTCCAGAATCAGAATCACATCAACTAGGTTACATACATACAACGAAAATCGCGAATACAGCAATAGCAAGACTCAAAAAACATAAGAAACGAAGAAATTTCCATGGAAATTACCTCTAATAACTTGAAATTTAATTCAAATTTTAAAAAATCAATCAGAAATTAAAAAAAAAAACCCAAGAAAAATGTATTGATGGAATTCTTTGATTCCGGTAATACCTTACTTCGCGACGGATAATCTGATGATCGTGTTAAGAACGAAAGAAGAAACGTGGAGTGTAGAGAGATGCGATGCGATTGCGAAGGCGTAATCGTTCGTGTCCTTTGATTCTGTATATATATCTCTGTGAAGGTTTAATTAAACGCGGAGAAGAAGAGGTAGTTCAAGTGATCAGAGCCGTTGATCTTGGGTTTGGTTCAATGAAGCTAAAGATGGACGGCTTTGATCATTCAATGTAGGAAACTGAAACGATACCGTTTCGTTATAAGGTCAATTCCGTCTCGTCGACGGAATGACATGTTAATTTCTAATTTCCTTATTTATTTATTTTTTCCTTTTTAAGTGAAAAGTAAACTATAGATTTATAAATAAATGCAATAATAATAATACTAATATAAAAATATAATTGCATTTATTTATATAGCTATAGTTTACTTTTGACTTAAAAAAATTAACTAATATAAAAAAATTTTGGTGACAAAAATAATAGCAAATCGGACCAAAAAGTTAATTTTTTTGGAGTATATAAAAGAAATTATATGAAAATTAAGGAATCTTGTTAATATATTAATTTTTATTAATTATATGAAACTTAATTATATGAGAATTATGGAGTATATAAAAAAATTAACTTTTTGGTCCGATTTGCTATTAATTTTCATATAATTTTTGTAAGAGATTGATATTATTTTACTTTTTTAAGGAATCTGGTAAATATATATATTAAGTAATAACTAACAAACTTTGAAGTTTATAGAAAAATATTTAGTAGTTATGGTGTACAAATAATTTTGTAAAAACAGATTACAAATATATTTTTAAACTATTTATTCCTATTATTCTGGTAGAAGATACAATCCAAATAATTTTTAATATATATATAAATAATTAGCATGTAACTATGGGTTTTATAATTATTAAAAAAATACTATTGAATTCGTTTCCAAAAGTAAATTACAAAGGTTAATAATTTGAAGATTAATAGCAAAACATCATTTTCAATATTTTAATGTTAATGAAATAATTTTGTTGAGATAATAATTAAGATAATGTTTATAAATATATTATTATAATATAAATTTATTGAAAAAGAAATCTATTTCCGTTATGAAAATGAAACAAGAGTATAAAAGGAAAGGCGACGTGAGAAGAAGCAAATTAGATGGAACATCAATGATAGAAACTTAAACCAATTTATTAGTATTATATTGCAACCAATATAATATAATTATTCAACAAATAAAAACTATATAATATATAATTAAAAATATATATAATATCCGTGAAATGTCAACT